>PVJD01000698.1:303227-370423 GCA_004026545.1 Mormoops blainvillei
CCAACGCCTATGAAGAGCAATAAAGTGAGCACAGTAAAAACGAGGTATACCTATACTGTGTTAAACAAGATTTAGTAAGTTTCTTTCCTGAAAGGCTCGCCCCCAACTTTTATTGCAGGAAGGTTTATTGCGAATGTGTGAGAGGAGAATATAGAGGGCAGCATTTGGTGATGGTCTTGAAGAATATGCCACTGTACATTATAAGAATGAACATTTATTTAGCCTTCTGCCTGCTTTTCTGTTAGGGTCTGGGTTTGTAGGCATCATGCATTATTATGGCAGATATGACACTTGTGGAACAGCATTATCGAGATGAGTTGTAATATATCAATGCAGATTTAATGTTTGTAAAAATCTTGTTTGTATTTATTTGGTGTTGCGGGGTTTTGACATATGTAAATTAAAAAAAGTGACACAGGAAGGACAGAATGAAGAGACCATTTGAAATAAGAGCCTTTAGGGTTATGGGATTTGAACAAATGTGTTTAATTGAAAGACCAGAGTTTTTTAAGTTACCCTGTCTCCATAACACAGCCTTCTGCTGGCTTTCAAACTGTTCCTTTGGGGCCACACATTAAACAGCTTTGAGGAATTTATACCTGTCTAGTTTTAATACCATAGCTCTTCTTGTTTACTCTAACCTTTTCCAAGCTCATAATGTTTTAAAATGCTTTTAAATTGAATTTAGAAGAACATATTAAAGAAATCTATTTTTAATAGATGAATTAATTAAAGTATATTAAATGGAAAAATCTGCCAGTGTTTAATGGAAATTAACCTCAGGTCAGAATTTTAATCTAGTTTTGTTATGTAATGATGTCTCTTAATAACTGTATAATTATATATAATAATGTCAGGTTACCTGCATTTATCAAACTACCTTTATTTGGGGGGCACAAGCATAATATATCCTGAAAACAAGGAATGCATGTTATTAATTAGCAAAAGAAAATGGGTAATTTTAAAAAATTTATGTTAACATTAATTTCTTTTCTCTCTGAACAGATGATGAATAAAGTATTTGGAGGTACTGTGCACAAAAAAAGTGTTAGAGAAGATGGAGTCTTCAGTATTAGTGTGGATAACACATGTTCGCTATTCAGGTATTACAGATATTTTTAGATGACTAAGAATGGTAGTAGATTAATTTAAAGATGGGATTGTTATGCTTCAAAATTAGAGATTCTGTAATTCTTAAGACAAAACTAAGGCCACACAGTGGCCAGAAGTAGAATTGTCATAGTATTTGTCCTCCGGTTTAGTGTCAAGACAGCAGAGGGGTGGCGATGCTAATCAGGAATAAGGAAAGCACCTCCGCAGTCCTGGACTCCTGTTTGGGATTTACATGTTGCGATGCCAGTATTGGTGCTTTTCCCTCTCACTCTTTGGGGTGGAGTGTGATTCTAAACATGTGTGCCACATGTGGCACATGGATACCATTTTAAACTGTCCTGCATCTGCGAAGTGCATTTGTATACCTTCCCCCCACCGCACTCTTGCTGGGTGCTTAGCAAGCCATCCGTTTGTTGGACCCATTACTTAACAGGTGCTTTTTCCCACTCCTTAATTTTCTCTCCTTTGAGCATAACTATACCTGGTATACTGTCATTTTTAATACAGTGAATATATTAATTGATTTTATTGCTACATGGTAATAGATTAGGTGTAAAGATTTAACCTATTTAAAATTTGTGAATAAGCTATTCACTGGTTTCCTAGAATTACTTATCTTCTGCTTTACTTAAAAAACAGAAAAACAAAACAAAAAAAACGCAGCTCTGGCCAGGTGGCTCAGTTGGTTGCAGCATCATCCTGTGCACCCAGAGGCAAAAGGTTGCATGTTGGATCCCTGGTCAGGGCGCACACCTGGCTGATGTGTTCAGTCCCTGGTTGGGGCTTGTGCAGGAGGCCTCCAGTAGTTGTCTGCCTGTCCGTCTCCCTCCCTCCCTTCCTCCCTTCTTCCTGTCTCTAAAATCAATAGACATATCCTTGGATGAGGATTAAAAAAAAATTTGTTCAGTTTTCATTTAGTTTTCTGAAAAGCAGAAAGCTTAAGTTTTAGTCACTTGCTTTCTCTTTGGGTTTTTTCCATGTTTTGGTAAAGCCCATTTTGATGAACTCTTGGTTACTTACTTCTTTTTAATCTAGATTTAATATTCTTTTATTGGCTTTATTTAAAATGGATAGAATAAATAAATTCCAGCAATGTTGCATTGTCACATGCTTCTGTCTATTTTCTTGATCTACACATATGGTAGTTTAGTATTTCTAAAGCAAAAGAACAAACTTTCTGTTATAAGATGAGTAAGTTCTGGGGATCTAATATGTAATAACATGGTGTCCACAGTTAACAACACTGTATTGTGTACTTGAAAGTTGATAAGAGAGTATATCTTAAATGTTCTCATCACACACACACAAATGGTAACTGTGAAGTGATGGATATGTGAACTAACCTTCTTGTGGTTATAATTTTACCATGTATACATGATATAGATGAGTTCTGTCCAGAAGGTATCCAGCCATGTAATATAAAAAATAGAGATTTTTTTGAAGAAGATGCAAGAAACATTGTACATTAGGACAATGACACCTCAGTCCTCTTCAAAGTAGGCACCTTGGGACCTCTCACAGTTCTCCCAAACACCATTAGCTGCCCTGTCACATTTTTCTGAATCTTATTGATGGTCTGAAATCTCTTCCCTTTCAAAGGTGATTTTAGTTTAGGGAAAAGCCAGAAGTTACAGGGCTCCAAATCTGGGCTGTAGCAAGGGCCGAGTCACTTGGCTGATTTGTTGTTTCCGCAAGAAACTCAGCAGATGTGATGCATGAGAGAGCACATTGTCATGATGAAGCTGCCAGTCACCAGTTGCCCATAGCTGTGTCCTCCTGAGTTATCTGAATCATTCCTGTGGAAGAATGTTCAAGCTTAATGCAAAATTTGATGCAGATTCATTGCTGTACTCACTCAGTCATTATGAATACAACAGCCACACAGTACACATGCTCAATTGAAGGCATCTACCACCCCTACTGACGAGTGCAGCGAAGTTGTCATTGTTCACAAATGCACATTCCAGTCCACTTTCTCTGGCTGCCAGGTTACATTAATGTCGTGCAACACAGCTGGATACTGCCTGTGCAGACCTCGTGTATAATTGAGGTGTACAACCATAATTGTACATAAGCATATATAATTACCTTAAACTTACACAATGTTATATGTCAATTATATCTCAATAAGCTTTGGAAAAACAAAGCAAAAGAACCCATTAATCATGTCTTGAAGATATTTATGTGTTGTGTTTTACTTTTTGTATGTTTAGGGGCCTTCAGAAGGAAGAAATTGTTTTGCTTACCCATGGAGATAGTGTAGACAAAGTAGCCGATGGATTCAAGGTTGTGGCACGTTCTGGGAACATTGTAGCAGGTGAAAATTCTAAAACTTCTGCAGATTATAGTTTTTAAAATTTATCTGGAAAGTCTAAGAATGTTTCTGTATGGGGTACTGTTTTTGATTTTTCTTATTTTTTAAAAGTATTGTAAATGTCATAGAAGTAAATATTAATTTGTGAAGGGAATGTAGTAATAGAAGGATTATTTAGAAGGCACTTACTGGTTTGCTCTGAAATACTTTTTAACTGTATTTATCCTAACAAATTTTTCAGACATAAAACACAGCAGCTATACTTTTACAGCTCAGGAAAAATTTGAAACTGTCCATCTTTCCAGTGTGATATGGACAGCTGCAAAAATTAGACCAAGCACTCAAGGGCATATCTCTGAACCGGGGTTGGCAAACTATGACCTGTGAGTCAAATGCAGCAAGTAGCCTGTTTTTGTGTGTCCGGGAATTAAGAATATAATTTTTAACATTAAAGGGTTGTAATAAAAGAGAGAGACTGCACGTATGTATTCCACAAAGCCTAAAATTTTTACTGTCTACATCTGTGTAGAAAGTTTGTCATCCTATGCACTGCTTTTCTGAAGAAGAGGAATTTGATTTTCTGGCTATAAACGCTTGCTGACTTGATAACTGTAATGTAAATAAATCAACCGTAGTCCCAGAAATCAGTAAAAGAAAAATATTTGTTTATTAATAAAGTTCTTTGTGTTTAAAATACCATGTCTAATAAATAATAAGTTGAAAAAAAGAGTTGTCATGGAGAAAATGAATTGAGGAACCTTCCCGCAGCTACTTAACAGACTAATTAATATATCAGCATTAGAAGGATCAAGAATGGTTTTCACATTGAAATGTTTTTACTTCGTTTGAAAGATCAACAGTGGTGGATGGCTTATGTATTTTAATTCATTTAACAAATATTTGAGTACCTACTATGTACCATGCACAGTTTGGAGTGCCAAGGTAAAGTAATGAACAAAATGGACAAAATCTTTGTTTAAATTCTAGTTAAGGGGAGGGACAGACAATACAGAATATATCAGTTGTCAGTGTAAGTGCATTGAAAAAAAAGGGGAAGAAAAGAGTGTTGCAGAATTTGTGTGATTAGGATTGTTAATGTTTATATCAGATATTCAGGGAAGGTATTTCTGTAAGATGATATTGGACATGAAGGAAGTAAGTGCAGACCTGGGTATTTGGAGGAAAAGGAAAGAGCAGTACAAAGCTTCGTGGATGGGACCATGTTTGAGGAACAGCAAGGAGACTAGGTGGTTGGAGAGGGGTAAACATCGAGGGAGAGAGTGGTAGCAGTTGAGGCCAGAGAGGTTGTTGGGCACCAGAACATGGACCTTTGAGGCCATTATGAAACTGTTTGCTTTACTCATAGTAAGGTGGCTACAGGGAGGAGAAAACAGAGAAAGTCAAATGTAGAAGCAGGAAGCGCTATTAAGAATCTGTGGTAGTAATCAGGGGAGGAGAACATGGCCTAAAGCGCAGTGTGGCAGAGGCGGAAGTGGTCAGGAATGATTCAATTCTCAGATCTTATGCATATTTTGTTAGATTTATACCTAAGTATTTCATTTTGGGGGGTGCACTCGTATTGTGCTTTAAATTTCAAATTCCACTTGTTCATTGCTGGTATATAGGAAAGCAATGAACTTTTAAAAAAATTATTTATTTTTAGACAGAGGAGAAGGGAGGGAGAAAGAAAGGGATAAAGTTATCAGTGTGTGGTTCTTCTCACGTGCCCCCTACTGGAGACCTGGCCTATTACTCCAGCATATACCTTGACTGGGAATTGAACCAGTGACCCTTTGATTCACAGGCCGGCGCTCAATCCACTGAGCCACACCAGCCAGGGCGGAAGGCAATGAACTTTGGTATTAACCTGTATCCTACAGTCCAGCTCTGACTGAATACTTGTTATTCAGGAGTTTGTTGTTGCTGCTGCTTGTTTCAGGTTTTTTGCATAGATCTGGGGTGAGGGCATGGTCTGTTTTGGAAATCGCACTTGCTTGAATGGCTGGAGTAGAGAATGAATGGGAAGATAAGAGATGAAATTAATTAGACAATTAGACAATGACCATTTAATGAAAAGTCTTTGTTCAATATAAGGGATTTGGACTTTGTTCTATAGTAAAGGAGTCAGCAAACTACAGCCCCCTGCCAAATCTGGCCCACTACCTGTTTTTTTATGACCTACAAGCTAATGTGGTTTTTATGTTTTGAAAAGGTTGGAAAAAAAGTTTTTAAAGAGAATATTTTGTAAAGAGAATTACATTTTGTGCCATTGGAAAATTAAATGAAATTCAAATCTGTGTTCATAGAGTTTTATTGGAACACAGGAACATCTGTTACTTTTAAGTATTGCCTGTAGATGCTTTTATTTGCTTTAGTGGCAATAGAGCCTCCAAAGGCTAACTCTCTGGCCCTTTAGAGGAAAAATTTACCAAACCCCCACCGGACATAAAATTCACAAAAGTGTGGGGGCCGTTGATGACGGTCCTTCTGGGGTTTTTATCTTTCAGATTTATTCTTGCTGAGCCTCTAGCAATTCATCAGTTATAGTTCAGGTTTTCCTACCTCAGCAGTGGTTCCTGTGGAAGTTTATACTCATGGGTTTCTGCTCGTTTAAGTTGTGATTCTCTGTATTTACCTGTTAGTCTCTCCAAGGGCAGTAGTCAACTTTTTACTCCTTATTAGGACAGTGTGGCATTTTGCAGCTTTTTACATGCCCGACTAGAAACGAGAAGTTAGACTGAATTCTGATATATTTTGAAGGGAGATATAAAGGATTAGCTGTTGGATTGCATGTGGAGTGGGGGAATGAGAATAGAATCAAGTTTTAACTTCCAAGGTTCTCAACCTGAGCAGCCAGAGGATGACGTTTCTGTGTACCTGATTGGAAAGAGTGTAGAAGTTTGGGTTTGCATATTTAATTCAAGATGCCTTATTAGACATTGAAATGAAAGTACGAGTAGGCAGTTGTATAGATGACTCTGGACTGGAGAGAACTGCGCTAGAGGTACAAATTTGGGACCGTTCAAACATATGGGTAGACTTTTAAGATCATGAAAGTTTTGAGATCACTCATAATGTACAGAGAAGAGATTTAAGGGCTGAGTAGTGTGCAACTTTCATATGTGGAGATGGATAAGACGAAGAGGAACCAACAGCAGATTCAGGAGAAGCAGGCAATGAAATAAGAAGTGAACTGGGAGAGTGGTGTCCTAGAAGCCAAGTAAGTAGTGTGGAGTTCCTCAGTATAGTGGAATGAGTATGAGTTTGGGATCCTTCGGGCCTGTTTTAACAACTTAACTCTGAGTTCAGGCAAGTTTCTTGATACCTCATAACAGGGGTAATACATGCACATGTGAAATATCTAGCCTAACATCTGCTGCATGGTAGTTAATCAGTAATTGTCAGAAATATATTAGTCAAGCCAACGAAGTTATATAACAGTACATTTGGAATATTCTCTCTGGCCTAATATACGAGGCCCTTCTTATAGAGAAAATTGGTACCTGCATGTTGCACGAGAAAGCCATGTGGGTCCAAGAACCAAAATTAAGTTATTGCATTAAATAATCGGGACAGTTGAAATAATCTTGGTGGAGAAGTGAGGTACTGTGAGATAATCTCAGTAGTACTTATTTACTGTTATGTAGTTCACTAATTGCTACATAAGGAAGCATTTTTATAAAGATCATGGTAATACAGTTTTAGTTTTTATTATTTTTTCCTCTTGGTAAAAATCCAACTATTTCATATCAATTTTCATGTTTCTAGAGGAAGAAATTGTGAGGAATTACTGTGGGTACTAGTTGGGCCTTTTCAACATGAAAAAGTTTTAATATGTGATTATTTTCTCTGTAAAGGGATAGCAAATGAATCTAAAAAATTATATGGAGTACAGTTCCACCCTGAAGTTGGCCTTACAGAAAATGGGAAAGTAATACTGAAGAACTTCCTTTATGAAATTGCTGGATGCAGTGGGACCTTCACTGTGCAGAACAGAGAACTTGAGTGCATTCGAGAGATCAAAGAGAGAGTAGGCACATCAAAAGTTTTGGTAAGCAAAAAGTCTACACATTTATGTCAATAATGCTAAAACTTGGAGCTGGGTTCCTCAACACTTAGCCCTTCAGTGTTGGTGGGGTGATCATACGCTTTGTGAGTTGCACTGTTTTCAGAGTGCTTTTTCAGTTACAGTACATTTCCTTTGATACAGTGTTTTTAGGTAATGATTTAAACTAATAGTTTTTGTTTCTGTTTTCTTTTTTTTTTGCTTATTGTACTCAGTGTGATTTTGTTTCATTTCACCTTATAGGTTTTACTCAGTGGTGGAGTAGACTCAACAGTTTGTACGGCTTTGCTGAATCGTGCTTTGAACCAAGATCAAGTCATTGCTGTGCACATTGATAATGGTTTTATGAGAAAACGAGAAAGCCAGTCTGTAGAAGAGGCCCTCAAAAAACTTGGAATCCAAGTCAAAGGTATTGACGAACCCTGGAAAAGTTTCATTTGTCAAGACTTGTTTAGTCAAATCTAGCCTTATAAACCATAGACCAAGTAAGCCCTAGTCAAGTACAGTTTTCCCAATAATGTAATGGTTGAAAATATTTTTTATTTTTATATTATAATTACTTCTGCTTCAGAAGGGGTCCCAGTATAAATTTTAGAACTATCGATTACTCCTAATGTTATATATAGATCAATAAGTTACCATTTTCTAGCTATCATTGTTCTCTTCTGCTCATTCTCTTTCTTTTTGTAAGTTATCTTTATCCATAATATTATTTATGCATGAGAATACCCATCCTTCCTACAAAAGGTGTGGATATACAGATTATTTTACAAATAGGAAGGCTTATATGGAGGAGAAGACTGAAAAGCTGATAGTCATTTTTTAAAGGTCGCTAATAAACTTCTTAGGCCATGACTGCATTTATATTAGTGGAAAATTTTTTTCAAAAACCAGGTACTATCAATAGTTATAGTGAAATCCAGTCAGTAGTTTTAATGAGGCAAACCATATGTATTATTGAATTAATTGAAATCTGTGCCAAAAGGTTGAATGTAAAATGAAGACTTACAGTAAACACGAAGTGAAGGTGGTCTATTTCTCCTTCTGAAGCTTCACTAAAATGACAGTATGGGCATAAAACAAGTGTAATGCCACAAGGACAAAGAATAGAGGAGGGGATAGAGGTCTGATGGTTTCAACAAAATGTTGAAAGGTGGAGAGCAGATGGATAAAGCCAATTATCTCTAAGCTACTGAAGTTTAAATTTCATGCTCCCTCTCACGAAACCTTTTTCAAAATCCTGGGAGGGACCCTAATATCTTCACATGGTCATATATTTTTATGAATTTACAAGTGAGATATTTTAATAATTTGTAGTTAATTAAGTTCACTTTGTTTTCTCTAACTTGCTTTCTATTGAGTGGTGTTCTAGTGGCTGTGAGCATTTTGGGATTAGGCTAAGAAAAGGCTGCGTTAGGTACACATTTCGTTTGGGTTTAGTGGTACAGGCATGCCTTGGAGATATTGCAAGTTCCATTTCTGACCACCATAATAAAGTGAGTTGTAATCTTTTTTGCAAGTGGAGAGTCTTGTCTTCAATTAAAAAAGAAAAAGTAACATCTGTGAGATGCAGTAAATCGAAACACAATAAAATGAGGCATACCTGTACATATGTGATTTGTAATTGTTTCTATGAATAAGTAAGTTCATGTTAGCCATCCCAGTATTGACGTGTGATTCTTAAAATACTTAATTTGTTATTCTTTTTCTTGAAAAGGGCCTCCAAATTGTAAAAATTCTTATCCCCACAAAAACCTGCCTCTGTTCCTGGTAACTAACATAGTAAAATGTAGGACTCCCAAACCATGGGGTGGGGGTGAAGGGAAGAAGCCAACAAAAGCAAGACTTCTGGGAGGCTCCGGCATTGGAAGCCTTGTGGGACATGGTTCTCTGGGTGAGCCTAAAGGGGATTGGTGGAAAAACTGGGAAGCAGATTCTTTTGCTCAACACAGGAACAAACTGCTGCTATCCCTCCCCATCAGAAGACTGGATTTATTCTCTGGAGAGGCTAAACAGGAGAGGCTTTGGATTTGGGTATATCAATATCAGGCATAGTTGATGGTGAAAGGAAGATTTTACACGAAAAAGAGTAGGATTAAGTAGAAATCTATGTAGCGAATTGTGACTCCCTCACTCCACCATTTCCTTGTTCTACTGCTGATAGGTAGGAAATTGGAGGCGCCTTCTGTGGAGTAATCGAAGAGCTTAAGAGAAAGGCCTACAAATTCACTGGTAGTCCCCTAGTGAAATAACCAACTGCTTTAGTGAATCCCAGCAGTTGTTCAGCCTTATTACCAAATAAGAGATCTTTGTTAGTGTTTTGAATACCTTGCTCTTAAATATAAAGGCGCAGTCAAGGATCACTAAATATGTGTTCGTAAATGTCAGTTTTCCAAAAAAACTAGTCAATGTGCAGTTCTGAGAATTCGATCCCTATGTACGAACCATTGCTTTTAACTCCCTTGGGGCCATTGTTTTTCACTGCCCCTTTTGCTTATTGCTCTTGTGGAGTGCTGTATAGAGGAAAATCGACTGGCATAATTTATGATGTCGTGAGCCTAGATCATTAAATGTCACGGGACTCACAAAAGAACAAAATTTAATGAGTGCCTGTGTCCAGACTCTATTAATAATGGTTTGTTGGTAGTTCTGAAATGTCTGGGCAAGTTAATGGCAGATCAAAGACTCCATCTAGGTTTTCTTACTGTATTTTGATTTTGTATGATTTTAAAAAATCTTCTTTTAGAGTAAAACATGTTTTTGCCCTCTTCCCCAGTGATAAATGCTGCTCATTCTTTCTACAATGGAACAACAACTCTACCAATATCGGAGGAAGACAGAACTCCACGAAAAAGAATTAGCAAAACATTAAATATGACTACAAGTCCTGAGGAGAAAAGAAAAATCATCGGGGATACTTTTGTTAAGGTACCTTTTTGACATCCTCTGTGTAGCATTTTTTGATGTGAATTTTAGCATTTGTTTGTCTCTGTCATTATATCAAATAACTAAATTTGCTGACTAATTTTGATTTTTCTTTTTTTGCTAAGAGTTTTACTGTGTATTGCTATTATATATACCAATAGAAACTGTTTTATATTTAAAAACTGTGTAATTATGTTGTGCTATTGTTTTAACTAAGAACAGATGTTTTCAGGTGATATTAGACTTTTAGTGTTTCAATGGCTGGGTTTTAGCTTTCGAAGGGGGGAGTGTTTGCATCCCTTTTTGAATCATGTTAAAGCATGTTCTTACGTGTTCTTAAAGGAGTTTATTTTGAGAATGGGTGGGTTTCATCTGGTCAATATTGCACAAGACCTTTTGAGAAATTTAGCTGAAAATATAAAATTTTTTGTCTTGTTAAAAGATTCATCTTTAAAAGGTTCTTTTACTCCTGTTGGTTTTAGATTGCCAATGAAGTAATTGGAGAAATGAACCTGAAACCAGAGGAGGTTTTCCTTGCCCAGGGTACTTTACGGCCTGATCTAATTGAAAGTGCATCCCTTGTTGCAAGTGGCAAAGCTGAACTCATCAAAACTCATCATAATGACACAGAGCTTATCAGAAAGTTGAGAGAAGAGGTAAAAACTTATGTGAACTTTCCCATTAGCCTCTTTTCTTCCCTCCCTTAACCATTTCTGAGTGTACAATTCAGTAATGTTAGGCATATTTGCATTATTGTGAAACAGATTGATTTCCATAACTTTTCATCTTGCAAAATTGACACTCTATGCCCATTGAATAACAACTCCCCTTTTCTCCCTCTCCTCAACCCCTATAACCACAGTTCTACTTTCTCTTTCGGTAATTTTGACTACTTCAGGTAACTCATATAAGTGAAATCATACCATGACTGACTTATTTCACTTAACATAGGTCCTTACGGTTAATCAACGTTAAGATGTCCTTTTTAAGGCTGAATAATATTCTGTTGTGTGTATATACCCATTTTGTGTATCCATTTATCTGACATTGTACCTTTTGGTTGCCTTCCCTTTTGGTTATTGTGAATTGTGCTATAAATATGGGTTTGCAGATACATCTTGTAGACCCTGCTTTCAGTTCTTTTGGAATATGCCAAGAGGTGGGATTGTTGGGTTATGTGGTAGTTATGTTTTTAATATTTTGAGGCTTCCTTAATATTTCCATAGTGGTTATGCTGTATTACATTCCCATCAACAATGCCAAGAGTTCTCATTTCTCCACACCTTGCCAACACTTATTATTTTCTGTTGGTTTGGCAGTAGGTATCAAAATGGCTGAATTATCTGTCTCTTTATTTTGAACATCTTAGTGAATGTGTAGTGGTATCTCATTGTGGTTTTGATTTGCATTTTCTTAACAGCTAAGGTATTGAATACTTTTTCATGTGCTTAATGGCTGTTTGTGTATCTTTGGAGAAATATCAGTTCAGATCTTTTACTCCTTTTAAATCAGTTTATTTATCTTTTTATTGAATTGTAAGTGTTTTTTATTCTAAATACAAGTTCTTTATAAGATACATGATTTGCCTTATGTGGGTTGTCTTTTCACTTTCTTGGTGTATCATTTGGAGAGTTTTATTTTGAAACACTAGTATATTTTTAACTTACCTTGTAGTCTAATGAGAACTATATCAAGGATAGAGGGTAAGTTGTCTTTATTTATATTTAAGTGGTTTATACTTAAAATGTGTTTCAAAGAGAAATAAGATCACTAAAATGTTCATCTGATGCCTATAAGCATGCAGGACGAAGTGAAGTTTTAAAAACTGATTTTTAAATCTAAGGTAAAAGACAACAGGGAAAAGCAATAATTTGTTATTCTTTGTTTCCCATGTCACTTTGGTTACTAATTTGTATTAATTGGCTTTTTCCCTCTGTAGGGAAAAGTAATAGAACCTCTGAAAGATTTTCATAAAGATGAAGTGAGAATTTTAGGCAGAGAACTTGGACTTCCAGAAGAGTTAGTTTCCAGGCATCCATTCCCAGGTAAATTTAAAATTGAATACTGTATTTGTTCTTAGACCTTCATGTTGAAGAAAAATCAGTTCAGACAATTTTGAAATAATTTATCACAGGTAATATGTAACCTGAGGGAAAGGAAGGGATGGTTAAGGAATAAACATTCTTTTTAGTGTCTAATTTTATTAAATATTTACATTCCATTGTATTTATACTTAAGTATTATACCACTTCTGTAAGTCTGGCTGGCATATAATGTTGTGATCAGATGAGAATACCAAGACATATAGATATTTTAATAACACTGCCACACAATTCTTGATGTCAGAGCTGGGATTTGTATGTTCTTTCTGTGATGGCATGATGGAAGACTGGGCTCAAACTTGTCCTCTGAAATCCTTATACCATGGCTCACTGAATTACTGAACCACTTCTTTGCACAGGCTGAATGTAACTACTTCATGAACAAATAAAAAATACTTCTAAAATAGCCATTTGATGTCATTTAGAAAAATAATTAATTAGAGGTGATACTTGTTTAAAGTTGGGACTGAGAATCAACATGTTTTTATTATGAATTGGGCAAGTCTGTACCTCAGTTTCTAGCTCTCATCATTTGAAGATGAGTTGAGAGAATGGTCTAATTAAATTAAAAAACAGTAATAGCGCACATTTCTCGAGTACTGGTATATGCTAGGCATTCTGCTAAATATTTTATACATACTGTCTTATTTGATTCTCATAGTAAAAACTGTTTGCAATGGTGATATGTCAAGCATATCTCAATAAAACTAAAAAAACTTAAAATTGCACATGGGTTTTAATTTTTGAAAGGATTTTATATTGTGGGAGTAATGACATTTTTATATTAAATTTTTATATTAAATATTGTTGTTACTCTTCTCTGTAGGTCCTGGTCTGGCAATCAGAGTGATATGTGCTGAAGAACCTTATATTTGTAAAGACTTTCCTGAAACCAACAATATTTTGAAAATAGTAGCTGATTTCTCTGCAAGTGTTAAAAAGGTAATTTACGTTAAATTTCTATATTTTGAGAGCTTTAAACAGGTTAAGCTAATCAGTACAAAGAATTGAGTAGATTTTTGTACTCCGGAATTTACAGTGAATTTATTTGGGTTTCATTATTTGAAGATTCAGAGTAATTTTAGCTTTGAAATGACTATGAAGAAAATATTCTATAGACATACTTAAATGCAAACTTTTATTTCCAGTCATACAGCAGATTGGATACCCTCAATCCTTAAAAATACTAGATATGAAAAGGTGTTTTAAAATACTTTATATGGGTTGCAAGAAAACCAGGATATTTATTTTAGCTCCATGTTGAGGATGACTGGAAAAGTATTCCAGTCCTTCTGTAGATTAGGTGCCTAAATCCATAATCTGTGTGGTCCGAAAAACTGCAAGCTAAGAATTCAATTCTAGTTTAAAATGGACCTTGGTTGATAGTGCTTCCAAGTGTCAAGCAAGATGTAATGTAATTTACTCTTTGGAGTCTCTCCAATCAGGCTTCGAAGAATTCCTGTAGATACAGTTCCAACAAATGAACTTACAATAAAAAATTACAAAGTATGTATAGAAACAAGTCACCGTGAGTGAGAGCTAGTGGAAACTAGCAGAAGAAAACCCTCAAATATTGGAATTAGCAGAAAATATAAAGTACATAAAATTAAAAGAAGCAGTTAAGAATAAGGTATATACTAAGAGGCTATCAAAAATGACTGGGCAGTTTTTAAAAAATTAAGTTCTAGGAATGAAAATAACTAAAACTAAAAACAGCTAAAAAAAGATGTTAAGAAATTATCCAGAAATCAGAACAAAGCATCAAATGGAAAATATGGATAGAAGTTAAGGTAGAATGAAAAGGCCAACTTAAACATATTTTCAGAGGAGATAATAGATAAAATATTTGAATTCCTTTACACTGGTTAAAGACCATGTCTTGGATTCAGGAAACATAACACGTCTCTATCAGGATAAAGGAGAAGAATGTGACATGGGGTTGGCATACCTAGCAAAGCTGGACACTGCCAGAGTCAAAGCAGCTCCAGAGAAAAGACCGATTTACCATACAAAGGGAAGACCATTATACAGAAAGCAATGGTAAAAGCAAGAAGACTTCAAAGTCCCAAGAGAAGATATTTATGAAAAATAGTGAATAGGTACACTGTCTTCTAAAACTAGGGCAAAATAAAGATATTTTCAGATAAACTGAATTTACTACCAACAGTCCATTATTTAAGGAACTCAGTGAAGGCGGTGGCTCTTAACCCTGGTATTAGAATCATCCGAGGGCAGTTTTAAAGCATCCTATGCTTAGACCCATTCTTCCTAGAATTTCTTACTTAATTTGGGATGGAACCTGATCATACCAACTATTGAGTGTACAGCTAGACTTGAGAAGCACTATTTAAAGGACTGACTTTAGGAGAAGCAAAACGAATCCAGGACAAAGGTCTGAGATGTAAGAAAAAGTGGTAAATGGCTAAAATTCAAGCAAACATGGAATATATAATTTTTAAAAAATCTGTAATTTTTAAAAAAGATTTTATGTATTTATTTTTAGAGAGGGGGGAAGGGAGGGAGAAAGAGAGGGAGACAAACATCAGTGTGTGGCTGCCTCTTGTGCCACCCCTACTGGGGACTCAGCCTGGAATCCGTGCATGGGCCCTGACTGGGAATTGTACTGGCAACCCCTTGGCTTGCAGGCAGGCACTCAGTCCACTGAGCCACACCAGCCAGGGCATGATCTGTAATTCTTGGTGTCTATTTAAAAAACACTGTAATAATATATAGCTAAAATAGCATGTAAACCACAAGGACATTGATTGGAGTTAAAGCATTTAAGATGCTTGTATTGTTTACCAGGAGGTCAGAGAGATTAATTTTCTTTTGTTAAATATGCATGCTAACATTTGAGGGGAATTTCTCAAAGAATAAAAATGGAGGATTTAATTTCACAACCAAGGGGGGATAAATGAACTGGGAGAAGCCATCTGTTTAGAATGTGAGAAAGGAGAAAGAAGCATAAAAAGTGGGACAAATAGAAACTGAATAAAGTGGTAGAATGAAATCAGCCATATCATTAACCCGCAATTAATTAGAAGGACTAGCATCCCTAGTTAAGACATAGATTGTCAAACTAGATTGAAAAGTAAAGTCTAACTATATAGTCTCTACCTACAAATTGAAGGGGGGGAAAGTAAAAGAATGGAAAAAATATATATATTGGATAAATAAGTCCTCAAAAAAGAAGTATGGAGGATTAATTTCAGACAAAATTGACTTTATGGCAAAAAGTTTTATTAGAGATAAAGAGAAGGATTGACTTGTGAAGTATGTTCCTTGCTGGCCTGGCGACAGAGGATTAAAGCTGAGATGTAAATCTAACCTCTATTTCTTATCGTCATATTTAACTTCTCATAGCCCTAGCCCTCAGGCATGAAATTCCGATTCACTGCATAGCATCCACAGGTCAGAGAGAAATGCCCGATAGGATCTGTTGCTATAAGCGAGCACGTGTAGGTACGTAAGATAGTAATAGACACCAGAAGAGCGAGTACCTTATTTCTTAACCTTAAGAAATATCTCTGGTTTTCTTAGCCGCATACACTGTTACAAAGAGTCAAAGCCTGCACAACAGAAGAGGACCAGGAGAAGCTGATGCAGATTACAAGCCTGCATTCGCTGAATGCCTTCCTCCTGCCAATTAAAACTGTAGGTGTGCAGGTGAGTTGTGAATTCACTGACCTCTGACATCATTTTCTGCAGACGTTCTTTCCACTAAATTGAAATAGGAATGACTTAAGAATATGAAAATATATATCCCAAGTACAGAAATATAAAAAAAAACAATGTTTTGTATAATGTTTGTGGAGTGAATAAGGTTATGAGAACTCAATATTCAGGCTGAGGTTTTGTAGTTTTGGAACATCTATCATCTCTAAAGAAAAGTAAAAATTCAAAGAATGATTTGCTCTAGGGTTAGCTTGTGTGCTTCTGTCTTGAAGGATAGTCACCAAGAGGTCATGTTCTCATTTATCCTCCTTGGTATGAAATATACTGTGGCTTTGGAAGTATCCAACTGCAGGAAGGCCCCCAGATGAACATGTTACACCATCATGTTATACCATTTAGGTCTTGTTCTCAGCCTGTGTCCTTTTTAAACCAGTGCCCTGTTTCTGCCATGTGTCTTTTGTCTTTTAGCTGTGATAATGTACAAATAACGTTTTTTGTATTTATTGTCCTGTCTAATTGTAAAAGCATATGAGGATAATACAGTTTTCACTTTTAGAGTGCCAGTCATAATTAGATTATGTTCTTTATTTATATGATTTTAAAGTGAGTTTCTGGGGAAAAATGCTTCAGAGGGTAGAGAAGAGGAAGGTTTCTTTTCTGTTATTTAGAATTTGTAGTAAAATGAAAACTATAAAAGGTGTCAATAATTTAACTTAAAATGGTATGAATATCAGTTATTGGGTTAATGTGTTTATAATGGCCTCGTAGAGTAGAATTATGTGTGGAAAGAAATGAACCGTTTTAGAGATTATTCATGTAAAACTTAATAAATATACTTTTTTTCCTAAATTTGTTGGGTGAATGACTTTTTAAAAAATGAAGCTTATTCAGGCTCCAATACTCTTCCCATCAAAATGAAAGTTTCTTCTTGTTGTTAGATATTTAACTTCCTTCTAGTCTCTTAGGCCTTTGGAGAGCCTTGGAAGCCCAGTAAAAATCGTGATACGTGGTTAGTATAGCAATCAAGTTTATTTTCTGAAAGTAAACTAGAAAAAAAAAATGCAGTACATTTAAAAGTAATTTTTTCTATTCTTGCCTCCAACTGTGTTGTGTATGTTCTTCTACATACATTTATTTTAAAAAGAAAAGAGAATTACACACACACACAGTCATCTTTTTTTCCGTAACCGAACAACATGAACTTACCTTTTCATGCCATTATAAATAGATTATTCTTAACTACTGCCTTATATTCCATATATGGTTATAACTTACTTTTAATCATTCCCCTACCAATGGGCATTTCATTGTTATATGCATTTTAGCAAGTAATGTTTTATGTCTTTAAGCAGTTACGCACTTCCCTAAGATCATTTCCTGGATTAAAGGCACGTACATTTTAAACTTTGATAGATACTATCGAGTTAGCATTCACATAATCTGAATTCTCATTTTCTAAATATACTGGATATTAGATAGTTATCTAATGACTTAAAATTGCTTTTCAGTTTAATTTGATTTTTTAAAAAAGAGAATGGATTAAACAGGACAAAGAAAAGAATCTATATTATTACCAGTTGTATTCACTTTTTTAAAATTAACTTTTTAAGCTCATTTTAAAAGGAATTGATAAGTCAGTGTTTATGAGATTATTTTTTATCTCTAACCTAAGAATCCTTTATTCACCCAATCAGCATGGGCGGGTCTTGTCCACCAGACTGAGAGTGCTTGCTGTCCACAGTTGGACAGATACTTGGAATGAAATCCCAATGTGCCTCTGGCATGTGTTCAATAAATTCTTAAAATTACCATGACACTGTGTCTGAACTGATTTAGGTAGAATTTAATATTAGATTTTAGTTTAGGATTTAATAGTTTATATTATTAGAGAATTATCTATATATACTTTTATAAAACAAGTTTTTCTTTTTTTCAAAAAAAGTTTTTTAAAGATTTTATTTTTAGAGAGAGTGGAATGAAGGAGAGAGGGAGAGAAACATCAATGTGTGGTTGCCTCTCATGCGCCCCCTACTGGGGACCTGGCCTGCAACCCAGGCATGGGCCCTGACTGGGAATCAGACTGGGGCACCTGTTGGTCTGCAGGCCTGCACTCCATCCACTGAGCTATACTAGTGAGGGCTCAAAAATGTTTTTTTTATTATTAATGTTGTCACCACGCACGAAATGTTTTCCAGTCCATCTCTTGACTTCTAGAAGACCACTAAAATTGATTTCATTTTTACTTCCAGGGTGATTGTCGCTCCTACAGTTATGTGTGTGGAATCTCCAGTAAAGATGAACCTGACTGGGAGTCTCTTATTTTCCTGGCTAGGCTCATACCTCGCATGTGTCACAACATTAACAGGTGTGTTCTGCTGTGGGAACTGGGTGAGGTGTAGTGGAAAGATGTGCTTTTTAAGGTTTTTCCACTATTGAAGGACCAAAAGACTCAAGTGTAGATACAGGTACACACTTAGGTCACAATCGAACAGATATTTAATAAGATCTTGTGTTTTGTTCCATCAGCACAATGCAATCATCTGCTTACTTAAATTTTTTGTTTAAAGGAAGAATAGAAAGGATTTTTACTTTAGTATATATAAATATTAAAGGCATTTTTAAAACATGTCTTCTGAATTAGCATCTTACACTGGATATATGGTAACATATTTTATTCCAAGAGGATTGAAAAAATATCTAAAGGTTATATGGTTAATTTAATAATAATCTTGGGGGAATCAAAAGAAATAGGCATATGCCAGATATCATTAAAATAACATGTATAATTTATTTTCAGTTTGGTTTTTTAGATTTATTTTTCCTTTGATTTGCACATTAATTTTTATGTTGGATATATCAACAGCTGATTTATAATCTATGCGTAAATACTTAATTGCATTATCCTGTATTTATGAGTAGTTAAAGAAATCTCAACTTGTTTGGTACCAGATTGCTCATTAAATATTTGTATTTCAACAGTTGTTCACTCTTTTCTAGTTTTCTTTTTTTAAAATGGGTATTAAGTAGTTAACAACCCAAAAGAATTACTTGATGTTTCAGTTTATTCAAATTTGCTACAGAAATTAGAAATCTTTCCATTGGTGTTTACCTAGCAGGCTGTATATAGTTTTCTAACCGCTGCCGGTATGACCTTCAAGACAAGAAGTCACACGGAAATTACGTTTTTACTGGTGGGACTGTGCCTATTAATAGGCTTACACAGATGAACTGAAGGCTCGCAAATACAGAAGTACCTTTAATACATTGAAAAAAATGAATTCTAAATAAATAATGGTAAATTTGTAATTGCCCATTTTGAATGGAAATAATTGTTTTGGTTAAAATAATGATTAATAATTTATCTGAATAACTAATACTTAAATTTTATAGGCCATACAGAGTACTTCTTTTGCCTAAGTTCGACTTCACTGCTCTTACTGTGCAATTAGTATGATTTTAATTTTACAACATTTTTAACAGTTTTAGCTATCTCTCCTTTTCTTTTGCCAAAGGGCACTCACCCTTGTTTAAACTTTGTCCTTTTACCTGTTGGTTTCTCTTTCTGTCTTTTCTTTCTTCCTTTCTTTTCCAACCTTCCTTCCTGCCCTCCAAAAGAAAAGAAAGATCTAACAACTAAACAGCAAAAACCCACTACATTTTAAAATATGAACCTAGCAAGTCCTTAAAAGAGTATTGGTGAGTTTTAGATTTCTTTGCCAGGCTCCTTTTTTGGGAATTGGAAATATATTTTAAAATTGTTTCCCATTTTTGCTAGTTTTCCCCCCTAATTTTTGTGATGGAATCTTTGTACAGAGAAGAACTGCTCCAGTGTCACTGTCCTCTATACATCGTGGAAAACTACCTGTCCCTTTACATTTTAGTGATCACTCTTGTTTGTAAGAAAATTAGACAAAAAACAAGTTGTGACATTCTTTTGCCTACTTGATTTTTTCTTGAAGGGTTGTTTATGAGCTCTAGGAACCATATTGCTAAGTAGAAATGTGTCTTACTTTCTGTGGGACAAAAAAACCTTTTTCCTGCCACAGTATTTGGAGGGAGGCAATGAAGTAGTTGGCAGTAGTGGTGGTTTTGATCTGATACTGCTTTCTTCTGTATGTTTTATTCCAAGTACATATTAAGAAAAAAAGAAAAACATTGCTAAACTTAACCATGGTAGTTGCCAAAGGAGATTTATTTTCTTTCCTAAAGACAGATAAGGCTAAGGAAAAGGGACACTTGCCTTCTTATTAGAGTTAGAATAGGGAAGCTAGGTGGCACTCCTGTCTCTACCCTGACTGCTTTTGTTTTCTGCGTGAAGGTTGTACAATAGGTCCTCCAAACCAGTGATAAGATTCTCCTTGAGTTGTTTGATCCTAGTTCCCACAAACTATGTTCCAAACTCTGCTTTTATTAACACCTTCAGTGGTGTGTCTTCACATCTTTCAAATAGATATTTACTGAAAGCAGTACTGAGTTATTCCTTTTAGAAGGAAATAATAGAATACCAAGTTTTGGCGTCCATTTTGGTGACATTTTTAATAAAGTGGAAAGGAGAATCTTTCCTTGGGATCAGTGTTTCCCGAAGTGAAAAAAAGATTGAGTGGTCAAATAAGTTTGGGAAATTCACTGTAGCTTCATCTTGGAGGCTTCTACTGTACATTATTAACATATTATAATTTCTGAAGTTCTCTTATAAAACAACCTGTTTATTTGTTCAACTCGGTGTTTCCCCAGGCTTATGAGTATTAATTTCTTGGAGCTACCATAACAAATTACCATAAACTGAGAGGCTTAAAATAAGAGAAGTTATTTTCTCTCAGTTCTGGAGGCTGTAAATTGGAAATCAAGGTGTGAGCAGGGCCTATGCTCTCTCTGAAGGCTGTGGGGGAGGATCCTTTCCTGCCTCTTCCTAGTTTCTGGTCTTTGTCGCTAGTCCTTGGCTGGCTTCAGTGTAACTCCAGGCTCTGTCTCAACCCTCACAGGACCCTCTCCTCTCTGTGTATGTTTGTGTTCCCAGATTTCTCTCTTTTTAGAAGGACACCCAGTCATTGGATTAACGGCCACCCTGATGCATTATAGCCTTAATTTAACTTGATTACATCTGCAAAGACCCTATTTTCACTACACATTCCAGATGATTATGAAGTTTTGGGGATGCCCTTTAACCCAGAACACTATAAGAAAAGAGAATTTCAATAATCACTTACTATCTTTACATATTCTGAGATATTAGTATTCTGTAGAATACACTTTGAGAGAGGTACATAGAACGTAGACCCATCTATAATTTTATATCTTAACCTACCCATTTGGGGATTTCAAGGGGATAAGAGAGGTGCCTAGGAGTAAATGGAAAGAGTGTTATTCTGTGTGCCTTGCTTCTCATAGTAAATTGTAATTCTCTCTAATTTTCTTCTCCCCTCTGTTAGAGTTGTCTATGTATTTGGCCCACCAGTTAAAGAGCCTCCTACCGATGTTACTCCTACTTTCTTGACAACAGGGGTGCTTAGTACGTTACGCCAAGCTGATTTTGAGGCTCAGAACATTCTCAGGGAATCTGGTAAGCTGATCAGTTTGTTTATCACTGCATGCTCTAACTAGAATTTGGAAGTTTGGCATCGTGATTTCTAGTAGGAGAATGCAGCTTTTAATTTTTAGATGCTTTCATTTTCATTATTCATTTCTATGGATAATTCTATGATTGCCTTCAAATAAAGTTTAGTCACCCTTTGGTCATTTGCAGACGTGCACAGTGGCAAAAAATTTGAGCTGCCCAATTTGCACATTCTCAGCTGAGGTCAAACAAGGCAATATTCATTTTTCTTTTTTCAGTTCTTACTGTAAACAAGTGTCCTTTCTGTAGTCTACCTTGTGCCATATTTTTTGCATTTTCATGCTTTTTGTTGGTGATTTCACTGCTTAAAATGTCCCCCAAGCATAGTGTTGATTTGCTGTCTAGGTTTCTAAGCATAGGAAGGCATGATGTGCTTTATAGAGAAAATACATAGGTTAGATAAGGTTTGTTCATATATCAGTTACAGTGCTGTTGGCTGCAAGTTCATCATTTATGAATCTGAAATAAATATTAAATATGACGTCTTTAAATAGAAATACACATAAAACAAGGTTATGTACTTAACGGTTAATAAAAATGGAACCAGAGGCTTGCAAGAACCTAACTCTGTAGTTCCTCTAGAGGCAACAATTTAGTGTTTGCTCATTCAGTGTTTGCAGTATAGACCATAAGTACCATGAATTACAAGAATGGAATTTGTATGTTTTATACACACACACACACACACACACACACACGTAAAGCATCATCACTATAACATATCACTGCAGTCATCAAATTCTATTACCTGTATTTGTGATTGAGTTTATTTAAGATGCCGTGAGAGTAGCTGGAAACAATGTAGAATGACTGTCCTAACTGTACTGCCTGTGTGTATGAGATTTTAGATATTGTCTGAGAGAATTTTATTGAACTGGGTCAGGGAGCTTTTCCATGGATGGTGGTAGGCTCTACATGTCATCTTCCTTTCCATAGGGTATGCTGGAAAAATCAGCCAGATGCCAGTGATTTTGACACCATTACATTTTGATCGGGACCCACTTCAGAAGCAGCCTTCATGCCAGAGATCTGTGGTTATTCGAACCTTTATTACTAGTGATTTCATGACTGGTATACCTGCGACACCTGGCAATGAGATCCCTGTAGAGGTAACTTATATATTTTCTTCTAATGTATATTTTTAGTACCTTGTACATTTATAATATGGTGAATGGAATACACTGTGACAATGTTGATATTTCTGGGGTTAGTTTTCTGTTCATAAGACAGGCTCTTCATAGCCACAGTTGATTGTTTAATACACTGTAGTAGAAAAGGCCTTAAATTTATATTCCTCTAGATGTCTGATTACTAACTCTAATCTATAATTTTATTTAAATTTGCCAACCAACCTCTACTTTATAAACAGTATTTATTCTCCAAGTAAAGAAGAAAGCCGTAGGAATGAAGAAGAGTTTATTAGAAATAAGGGTGAGAATTGATGGCATTATGACCAGAAACCCATGAATTGCTTAATATTCTGCCTACTAGCAATTCCACTTTTGATTAAATCTTGCTCTCCTATTATTTCTCCACCGTAGCATTCCGAAGGGGCTCTTTGCTTATAGTGGATGAAAATCACAGTGAGCCTTTGCTAGTTGGACCACTGCTCCAGCATTCCATTGCAGGGCTCTGGCTATAGCTGCATCACTGGGTTGGGAAATGTAGCTTACGATCTGTTCGCCTTTAGGCTCAGATTTGCCAAATTTTTGTTCAGTCAGTGACCAGGCCTCCTCCTCCTGTACACTTGGCAGTGGTTATTATTATAGAGTATTATGTGCTTCCATGGTAGCCTCAGAGTTGTATATTTCAGCCACAGATAACTTGTAAGGAATAGGCTTCAGCACATAAAATCATATGTTTAGATGCCATAGCAATGCCAAATTGCCATAAATGTTTCTAAACACTTGTTGTGGACCTGTAACACATGTAACTTGCAGGCTGGCACCTGTGTGTGGACTATACTTTGAGTAGTACTGAATTTAAGTCACTCAAACCTATAGAGGGAAATAGGTTCACTATGTAAAATTCATTAGAGACCATCCCATATACCTAGAGGACAATAGTAGAAATAGATCACAATTTCAAATTGCAAGCCCTCTAGGTCTTTTGGACATGCTGTGAATTCTGGCTCTTCTATTTGTAATCTTTGTTTAATTACAGGTGGTGTTAAAGATGGTCACTGAGATTAAGAAGATTCCTGGTATTTCTCGAATTATGTATGACTTAACATCAAAACCCCCAGGAACTACTGAGTGGGAGTAATAAACTTCTTGTTCTGTTAAAGTACTGTGTGCAGTTTAACTTGATTAGAAACCATTCCCAGTATTGACACGCAGTACTGTGAAGAGTACTGGAGCGGCTACATCACATCTGAATTCTTCACAGCAAATACCTATGGCCTAAGGGCTGCGTTGGGGATAACTAAAAGGGCCTGAAGAGGTCGTACGGGTATAATCAAAGCTTCATTGCCTACACTCAGACAGATTGCCACTGTATTTGCCTTTGCCTCACTTGTTCTTTATGTATAAACTCACTGTTGCTATTGATGTCTCTGTCAATGAAGATGTATGAAGGTGGGTGAGTTTGGGGGTAGTAATGGGATTCTGTTCCCTTACCAGTTTCTAAGAGCTGTTAGGAAAAAACCTTTATTTACCAGTGTGACTTAGTATGTATACCTTTTGGAGAATCTGAGTTTCCCTGTAAGTAACTTTATTTCTCCAGAGGTTGCGGGGAGTGATGAACATATCAGATAAAGATGTAGGTGGGTTGATCCAGCTGCTTTTGCAGTACACCGGCATCATAAAATGTAAGCTACCTTAATATGGAAAGCACTAGGAATTTGTTGAGGTACTTTAGAGTTTTATGCTTTCACAGCCATAGGAGAAAGAAACTATGAGTAGTCTCAGTTTAAAATGTCTTCAAATCATGTTTCAAATAGATGTCACATTGCTCACAGTCAGCCTTTTCATTAGTAAGGAGCTTTATCGTCCCTGCCTCCTATTGCCTGCTCCAGAAGCCTTGCGTGGGAAGTTTCTGTTCCCCCCCCTTCAAAGAGGCTGTCTCCAGTGTATCATAAAGTTTGAGCGCTTGAATCTCGTTTGGTCAGAGGGGAAGCTCTGAGACCACGAAAACCATCACGCATGCCCGCAGCTTACAAATGCATGCCCACAGCTTATATCATCTAGTAAAGAGTTGTAAAATGAACTCTTAGATGTAATCCGTAGACGGGTTTATTACCCACCGCCCAGAGGGCTGTACTAGTCTTGGTCCATGCAAGCTATTGCCAAACTTTGTAACCCTTCTACCAGCTGTAAGAGGAGAGTCAAGAACCTGGTGTAGGACTTGCTGCTGTTGCCACCAGTTTCTACCAGACCCTTTATAACATTTATATAAGCACTCCAAAAATAGACAGTATTAGACATAAAATCTACGATGATTTCTCTCTCAGTATTGTAGGTGATGTCACTATTTAAGAATGTTACCATGCCTTTCTTTGTTAATTTTTATTTGAGGTATAATTGATATTATATTAGTTTTAGGTGTCCATGTTTTTCTCATACTGTTTCCATCTCAGGTTGTTGCCTCTTATTTTGAAAGTTCTGTATTAGAAAAAGTTTTTTGTATGGGATTCAGTGTTAGATAAACAATAAAATTATGCGTGGCCGATGCCTTCATTCTGGCTGGTCCAGAGGACAAGAGAGCTGTTGCTGGGCTGTCCAGGGAAGAGCTCTGTCTGTTGTAACAGACATCCTTACCTGAGACCTAGGAGTCAGGTGACTTCTACAAAACTTGAAAGGTTCCTTCTCTGTCCTGATGGTAAGTTACTCATAATGACCTTTTGAAAAGAGGATATGTTAGTGATCAGGCCTTAACAGACTGGGAATCATGTTATTCTAGGACTGGAATAGACAGGCCACAAAAGGTTTATAAACGTTTATGTTTATGTAAGAAATTTTCTCTTAACAAAAGTGTCCTATGATTTTGTTTTCAAGCAAATTAGGAAGAATATGTAGTCATAGTGATGGTGTTGTTATTTTCCCCCCAAAGTGTGTTCTAGGGAACATTGCTCTGCTGCGATGGTCCGTGGGAAAGGGTCAGGTTGTAGAAGCTTGGAAGGTGCTGCTCACTTGTTCTTCCATCTCAGAGACTTGTGGTCTATATTATATTCAAGGCTCTGAGAACTTTTGAAGTTAAAAACAATTTTTTTAAACCTAATGTTTTCCTGCTATTCGTTCACTAAACCCCTTCTTATCTAGTCCTACCTAATACTGGAAAAATGGTTTCTCCAAGACACATCTTGACATGATATAGAAAAAAATTAAAACTTCTGAAATTAGAAATTCCCTAATACTTAGTAACCACGCCTCTTTTGCAAAGCACTGTTTGTTTTGTGCTGGACAGTATTACTCTATACCTTCACAGTATTTCATTTGAGCAGCTGGGAAACATTACGATTACAATCCCATTTTACACTTACGGAAACAAACTCAGCTTAGTAATGGTTACCTAATGACTTTCAGAATTAATATGATCCATGGTAGATCATGACTGCATTCCCATCATTCGCCACCTACCTGGGACACTTCTATCTAATTAAATATATTTTGTTTCTTTGTACCTATAGAAAGGAGGGTGGCAGAGCAGTGAAAGCATCGTTTATTTCTAAGAATTTTTAAGACCAAACACCAAGCCCCACCTTAATGGTCCCTCCTGTGATGGTCAGCTCTGTTAGAAATAACGTGGATAACCTGGCATAACTTCTGAGAGGAAGTCTTTAGATGTATCTGGGAGATAGGTGTTCACAGTTTCCCTGTGTTTTACTGCCTTCGTTCTGAAATAGCTGCATGCATATAGCCAAACAAGAATTGTAAAAGTTTATTTCCTTGCTGTGTTTTGGCTTATCTTCTAATAGCTTGTTTTACTGAAATACTTGAATCAAACCTCTAGAGAATGAGGGCGTTCAGATTAGGTAGGTGGGAGTGTCCATCTTTAGTGTGTTGTATTGCCCTCAAAAAGCTGTGAGAACTTCTTCAGGCCATTTCTATTTATCTGTAAGATGAGGCAGTTGGATAAACTTACGAGATCAAATCCAGCCCTTAATTCTTATTTTATAAATAATAAGATAAATCATTGCAGGAGAAAGAATGGAGAAATGCAATAGTTTTTTGTAAACATCAAAGATAAACATAAAAATTCATTGTAAAATAAAATATCAATTACCCCTCCCATTTTTTTGAAGCTGTGGTATACATAAGCAGGTCTGAACACTTGAGAAATCTGTCGTGACCATGAGACTTGGAAAATACCCATCAACACATACCCAGTGGCAATCTCTCTCTTGCGTGTTTTTGGGAAAGATGATAGAGGCTTTCTTTTGGTTCTCCCAGCCCTGGTCTTACATATTGAAGAGGCCCAGATATTGTACCCAATTTTTTGTCAGTGGTTCTCAACCTAGGTGCCTATTACTACTACCTGAGAGGAGTTAAGTTGGTGTAATACCCAGACCTCCCAATCAAATCAAATTACATGTGAATCTTGGTGGAACCCAAGCATCAATAGTTTTAAATCTCTCCACTGGAATAAATTCTTAATGAGGAACATACCTGAGGAACATTCCTCTTAATGAGGAACATACTTAATGAGGTCTATCTAGTTATGGTTTAAAATCTTAGACAAACCTATAGGTGAGAAGAGAAGGCCATAGGTACTGCCTTGTCGAAGATCTCAGCTAAATTAGTTCAGAACTAGGAACCAGAATTGAACTGTTTCTTCTGGTACTCTGATAGCTCAGACACTCCGAAGTTCTGTTTGATAATTAGGGCAGCTGATGTATATATTGCCCCTGTTGAGGCCTTTGTAACAACTACACTGGCTTCTCCCTTTCAACCTATTCCTTTTGCTTTTTTTTTGTCAAAGAGGAGAAATCTACCCGTAAGATGCAGTCACCTCTCCAAATCTGAATGTAGCCAGATCATGAAACTGATAGTCTGAAATCCTGGAGCTGTGTCGTTCAGATAATTCTCTAGAGAGCTAGAGAAATCACCTATCTGTAACCTAAGTTCTTTGAATGAGAATTTTTTGAGCAGCTCCATCTTAATTTACCTGCCCATTAAGGTCTTTTGTTCACTAATAATACATGTGGCATTTTTTTTGTTAAGAGCCCTTAACAAAAGAGCCCTTGTTAAGAGCCCTTTGATTAGTAAAATCATGAAACTTTGCAGGGAGTTTGGCTGTTTCTTGGGTATACAGAGTAATTGAAATGGAGTTAATGGTTTTGGAGAATACAGATGTTGAAGGTAAGTAATTTTCTGTCGTCGAATCTACTCTGACCTTAAGATATTAAATGAAGAAGTGAATGTAATCTTTTGAGCAGACTTTTCATAAAGAAATATTTTGTTAATTGGAGTAAGTAGTATAGTTGTGAAACCATTATGTAATTGTTCATGGTATACTGAAATGTATGTTGTGATAATGTTGGCACAAAATCGCTTTGCTAAATTAATGTGAAATGACTTTAATGCCTTTTGTCTTCAGTGTACTTCATAAAGGAAGAAACGATTTCCATAATTTGTCGCTAAGCTTCAGTGTCCATGAGAAAGTCAGAAGCAAGAGCAAAGAGAACAGACACTATTAAGATATGGGAAATAAGAAATTGCATATAGTATCAGGGGCTCTGAAAAATAAACTTAACCTCCTCTTACACATGTAAGAGGGTGGACAACATTTTGCCTAGAATGTTAACACTGAACACATAGACATAAAATACTAGGTAGCTTTTTATTTAAATGACTAGCTTAAAGGGATTGTATTTGTGTTCACACAAATCAGTCACACGCACACTTATTTGACTTGCATATTTATTTATATTTGATCAAATCTGCTCTCAGTTCCTTAAAGCAAGTTACCTTTATTTGATACAAAAGTTGGATCCTTTTCATTGTTTGGAACTGTGTTATCAGAGTCGATCAAACCCATTAAAGTACATGTTTATATTAGTGAGTTACCTATATGAAGATTAGAAGAAATAACCATGTTCAGAAACCGAATTCAGTAATTACTTGCAGGCAGCTGCATTGCTCCTGGTATATTTCCTTTCACATCATTGATCTAGTCTGACCTGCTATCTGAGAAGATTGCTTAATTCAACTCTGTTTTGAAAAGTCCTTATTGTTTTAACATGGCTCAAAATAATACTGAGTTTTTATCTTGAACTCTCAAAAACCTGTCATTCTCTTTTAGAAAATATTACTATTACCAAAAGCTATATTTCACACCATAGCTAAATAGGGTTTTTTTGTAGATTGTTAGTGGATTATTTTAATGAGTTACATCCTAGATGTAACTCATTAATACTAGAAAATATAACTCATAGATGCTAGAAAAGGAGCTAGGAATTTCACTTTAAGCTCACTGTTACCCAAACACTGTGTTGAATTCTAATTAAATACTTTTTTTTATACTTCAGAATGCTGTTCCATATGCAGTTTTATATTTTAGTTCTTTTAGGCAATATGTAACCTGCCAACACATTCTTTTTTAGAAAAATTAACACCATAGAGAAAGCTATATTTTAAAAATTTCCACTTAATGTGGCTACATTAAATAGGGAGAAACATAAGAGCCTGTCATCAAGCTGCCTTTACCTAATTGCGTTAGGGTAATTGTTATTTGCTCTGAAGTTTCAGTGGGCTAACAAAAGTATATAGCTAAGTGCCGGAAAATTTCATCTGATTCTTCTAGAAAGCAACTTCCTTTACAGTGGTAAGGATGCAATGTTATAATGAATGGAACTATTTATAGTGCTTTTTTAAGGAAAAAGTGCTAGAAATTAATATATGCTGTGACTATTGTGTGTTCAACAATCACCTTAAAATTTTTCAAGGATACACAGCATCCCATCCATATTTCTATTACTCGGATTCAAGAAATAGTACTTTTCCTCAATGTAAATGATGTAGTTCATCGTGAGATTTCCCAAAGGTTGGTAATAAGTACCCAGAGATTTAAAAGAAGTGAGGTATCTAGAAGTATCTTTTAAAATAATTTAATGTTCTTCCTGCTGTCCTAGCCTGTTTCCATCAGATTTTTGCTTAAAGAGTTATTAAGAATATACAATTGAATGGGAATCACTTTGAAGAATCTTTTTTGAGTTTTTTTCTTTACCGGTCAGGCTATTAAAGTACTTGACACAAATTTATTACTGAGGTCCCCAAACTGTCTCCTTTCACAGTTTCATTAGTAATTTTTTTAATAGTGACCCTAGGCCAAAGTAAGTATCTAACAGTTCAATTTATTAAGTGATAGTAGTGTTCAAACAAAAGGTAGTTATGTCCTAACAATGTAGTAGCCGTTTGAAAAAAATACTACATTGAGGGAAAAGATACATTGTATTCTTAAATAACTACAGTTAATTACGAATGGCACATAATGCATCTGTTGGGCCTTGTACAACTTAATAAATTTAGAGATTGATTGCCACTGCCATCTTCATTGTGCCATGCTGATTTTTGCACAGTACTTTTTATCACAGCTGCCACTGAAACCCAGCTTTGCTAAGATACGACATCACTGAAAGGAAGGTAGCAATGACCCTGTGTTAAAACTGACAGCTACAAGCTAGGGGTTCACCTGTGTCTATGTCAGTTTGCTGCAGTGGCTGGGAGTGCCTTAGGGAACAGTTTGAGAGCCATAGTGTATGAATATTTGATTTTTTTCTTTCTCAATTTAGTTGTCTTCAAAGGGGATGTCTAAAGTACACTTGTGTCCTTACTAATGCAAGAGTTCTCTTTCTTGGTTTTGACATTTAAGAGTTGGAATATTTTGCAAAAGTATAGATATTTTAAAATCTCAATGTATATTCCTGAGAGTGGAGAGACAGTTAAACCATATATTACATCACATATACATGTATAGAATGTTCCTAGATCCAAGCTTGTTGTCTACTTCGATTCACTGCAGAGCTTGCTTTGTCAGGTAAGTGTTGTTACTACAGAGGCTTAAAACTATCCTATACTTTTTAATCCTATACTATAGAAGTGACGATTTTAATTTGCTGAATTTACACCATGCCAACTGCGTCATCTACACATTTGTTACTATAGGGGAAGCAGTCACGTCACACACTAAAAATCTTTCTCTTAAGCAGACAGCGATGACCATCTCTTGAACTTGTTCTCCAAATTTGGAGATATGCTTCATCAAAGCAGAGTCAGCGCTGCTAACATTAGTTGGGGAGTAAATTAAGCTGAAAGCTTACTAAAGGAAACTTCAATATAGTTGCACCGTTGGGTGACTTGACTTCGTCCCGAATCTCAGGAGAGAATCATTGTAGAAACTAAAAATTTTCTCTCTGAGAAATGGGAATAAGACTATTCTGAAATCATAGAGTATTCATGAGATAAAGGAAGATTCTTAGTTTAGTTGTTAGGGGTGTAATTTTGGGAATATGTATAAGAAATAATATTTGTTTCTAATTCTGCTGATGAAACAGCCTGAAATCCAATAAACTTGATCTATTTCTGACTCCATGTAGCTGTGTTACTTTGGGCAAGACGCTAGCTCCTGGGCAACAGCCAACGCAGATGTAATGTGGGCCAGTGCAGGAGATGAGAAATGTTTCAGACTATGCCTCACATGTAACATGCCAGTGTAAACATGGCCTGTTGCTTAAAATGTGGCAGCGCAGATAAAGCATTATGTGGGATTAGTAATCCCATTGTGCTCAATTAACTGGGACAGTTCAGGTAAATTTGTGCTCTGCCACATCTCCAGATTTTGTGTATGGGGTGGGATAACTTGCCGTCAGTGGCACACGGGCTCTGTATGCACCTTTATGAAATTCATGCCACGTGATACTATGCCCAACAGGGAAAAGCACGCGTTATGTCCTGTCTCCTAATCTCCAGTCTTGTACCTGAAAAGCTGTCCAGTTTATTTTGTTTTGATTCTAGTGGTGTGTGCAGTAATGAAGCTTTTGTCCTCTTGCTGTTGGGGAAAGAAGTTTGGGGCAATAATAGGTATGATAAATCAGCATGTGAGTAATAGCAGAATAAAATACTGGGCAGTACTTCCCACAAAATATTTGGAGGTCAGGGAGAACACCACAAGCCCATGGTGTTGGATACGGAGAGGTTGGAAGTGTGGAATATTCCAGGAGGGTGGGGGCCAGTTGGAGCCACAAGTGAATGAACTTTGACTACCCTTCCTGGGTTGGTAGGGTAGAGCTGGAGAGCTGGTGCCAAGGGATGGCACTGTGCCACGCTGGATTGTGCACTGGGTACGGCAGGGGGCAGCCCGGCTCTGCCGTAGCCCAACTACCCTGGAAATAAATGGCCCCAGCCCATTTCCCTGGCTGTAAACAAAGTCCCTGTGATAAGCTATTGTCAGTCTAGTCGATCACATAATCTTGTGCTTTAGATACGGTGTAAATGACGTGCTGTATATCTGAGAAAAACCTTTAGAATGGCTTTAGACACTCCACAGCCTTTTAGGGCGCCCACCTCTTGGCATCTCTGGGCCACACTGGAAGAAGAGGAGTTGTCTTGGGCCACACATTAAATATACAAACACTAACAGAAACAAAAATACTCTTGTTTTTTGAGATTTACGATTTCGTGTTGGGCTGCACGCAGCCCATGGGCTGCTGGTTGGACACCCCTGATCCCTAACTCAAACCTGCCCATCCAGCCTGATCTGGCCTGCAGCCAGGTTGGTCCTGCTGGGGGTCCCTCGTGCCCCTCGCTGTTTCACCTCTCTGCTCCCCTGTTGCTCCCGCTGCGCGGAGTGCCAGCCCGGGGCCCTCGCGCCCTACTCTGCGATACATCTTCATGTCTGTAGAATGCAAGATTCCTTTCCAAGCTCCCATTGTGTGCCAAGGAGTTCCATGACTGTTGTTTATGTTTATTATTTCTATTTTACTTGTTTTATATTTTCTTCAACCAAATTAAACTTTCCAAAAATAGAATCTGATTTTTTTGTCTTTGAACTCTTAGAGTCTGGTTCATGAAATGTAAAAATGGAATGCTTTTTAAAAAAGACATGCTAGAAGAGGACAAGTCTTATGCCAAAGGAAACATGTCCGACAGGAGAATTCCACATATCAGACACCTAAGTGAGGAAGCAGAGCTCAGGCAGGTCACCCAGCCTGCACCCGAACTTCCCCACCTGAGGCCACCAAATAGGAAGCCACTTATGTTTTTCCCTGTGAGTGACCTTAGCCCTCTGTGTTATAGCCTAGGTGCAGTGCTGTGTTTATAAAAATCATTATTACTATTTTTTTTTTAACTCTGGGCAGACAGTTTGGTCCTTTGGCAAATTCTGTTTGAATTGTAAATTAAAGTAGGAATGCTTGGAGCATAGCACGCGATTACTGGGGATTTGCTTACTTCTAATGAGATTGGGCGGTGCAGGTCCTCCACTTCAGGGAGGCAGAAAGCCACAACATTCCTAACTTCCACAGCACAGTGGTGGGTCACAGTCCTGCCCGTACGTGGTCTGAACAATTTCCGTGGTGCTTGTGGTTAGGCCGGCCAACTGGCAGTTCAGGTTTCCTTTAGAAACTGTTCTCTTAGTACTTCTCTGAACATCTTGTAAGTACTGTTTTTCAACAAGATAAAAGAGTTTTAGCAAAGAAGATTAGGTAATTAAATCTTAGAATATCAAAGTTGTTTTTCAACTGTTGTTGCGGCAGGGAAACGCTATTTAGTTCAATTTTCAGAAAAGTGAAGAATAAATCTTAGGAGGCTTATTTTTGAGTGCTAACGTGCTGCTGAGTGGCCTGGCTAATGTGAGGCAGCCATGGCTGCGTTTATTTTATGGTTCAACGGTAGAAGAGCAAGAGAGATTTTTTATCCATCAGAATTACCATAAGCATTTTGCATTTTTGCAGTAACGGGAAGGTATATGCAACTTGATATTTATCCTGTTCCCAGCAAAGGTGAGCGCATCTACGGCAGTAGCTGTTGCTTGACACGTGTTCTGAGCGCGGCGCTGTGCTGGACTCCAGAGAGCAGACCCCCAGCCTGAGGAGATCGTGTCACGCTTGGCTCCTCTGGCTCCCTCACCACCCCCAACCCTCCACATGCAGATCTGATTTGTTTTCAAGTGACCGCTCCTTCTTCCAAGATATCTCTCCGGTCTGCTGCGTTCCTTCTCAGCTCCCGCCACAGGCCAGGCCCTCAGGTGTCTCTGTTCTTACTGCAGTGGCAACTGAGGGGTTTGCTCATTCCTTGGTTTCTTTCCTCTCCAAGCTAGTATCTCCTTTTCAAAACACAGATCGTGGGCTCCAGAAAGGTCTGGCCACCTTATTCATTTGTTCAAAACACACCAATAACCTCCTATGTCCATGGAATAAGCCCCAGACTGCTTTACCTGGAGTGTAATTAATTTTCCAGCTTCACCTTCCAGGAATATCTTCCAGCCACACAGACTTGAGGCATCTCTCTGTCCCTATGTGTCAAGGCAGAGCCCTATGTTCCTGGGCTGGTGTGACCCCCAAATTAGATGAAGCCAGCTCGTACTTTAAAGCCCAGCTTGTCACCCCTCCTAGAAGCCTCCCTCAGCTCCTGTAAGAGCTTTTGCTCTCCTCTGTGTTCCTGGGGCGCACGTGTGCGTCTGTCGTATCCCACTGACTCCATCTGCCGTGCTTCATAGTTGCTCGCTTGCCATTTGCCACTCTCAGTTGTAAACTTCCTGAGGGGAGAGAGCAGGTCTTGATTTTGTGTCCCATCACCACCCACAATTGTGTTGGGCTTGTAGTGGCTGCTCATCAAATGCTCGATCAGTGCCGCGACCTGCACTTTACAGGTTTCTAATTGCTCGCCTTTTGGTCAGCAAATTCTTCGTTTTCATAAACTCCCAGTAGACTGGACCCTCATCATCCTAACTTACAGGGTGGGGTTGGGTAGAGAAGGCTAAAGGGAGTTTGTACATGACAAACAGGTGAGCAGTAGAGAGAAGTAACATGGGACAGAGAACTGATTTCTTGAGGCTGTTTGTCCAGCTTCATCAGTTATCAGCTGTATAATCTTGGACGAGTTAATCTTTCTCAACATGTTTCCTCAGTTATATTGAGATGAAAACAGTACCTACCTACTAGGCTTGTTGTAAGGACCAAATAAGTTGTTTTATTTTTGATGTAGTACCTAGTGCAATACTGGCACCTGACAATTTTTCAGCAAATGGTAGTCATTGTGCACATGGCCTACTCTGCCCACAGCCTCTGCTGCTTTAGCACACTTGGGTTTTTTTTTTTCCCCTACGATTTTATTTATTTATATTTAGAGAGAGGATTATAGAGGGAGAAAGAGAGAAACATCAATTGGTTGCTTCTTATAAGTGCCCTGACCAGGTACTGAACCTGCCACCCAGGCATGCGCCCTGACTGGGAATTGAACCAATTACTTTTGCTTTGAGGGGCAACGCTCAACCAACTGAACCATACTGGCCAGGGCCTGACTTGTTTTGTTTTGTATGCCCCTACCTACTCCTTGCTACAACTGACAGCAACTGACAAGGGCAGCGTGTTCATGTTATAGACTGGCTAGCGACCAGAGATACGGTGGCCTGGCATTAATGACCCTTCCTGGAAAGAGTTGATTTTTATTTCCTGCCTTGGCAGTTTAAACTGGGGGATTTTGAAAGAATTTAAGGTAAATTAGAGTTAGATCCTGAGGGACTATATAGATCCTGTGCAAGTTATGAGTAAGCAGGGAAAGGTGGTCAAATGAGAACTGCAGAGATGCACAGAAAGGAGTAGGGATAATGGGTGGAGGGAGGACAGGGAGAGAGGTAGGTGGATAGATGGCAGACTCAGTTCTTGTGTCTCTTAGTTCTGTTCCAGATGGTATGAGTGGCCTTTGTTTCTTTCCACAGAAGACAGAAGAGGTGGCACCATGTGGCATGTGGGCTTTGTTGTCTTCGCTCCCTGCTGGGGCCGGGGCAGTCCAGCTAGTCAGAGCGGCTCACGCGTGTCTGCAGAGCTGAGGCCTGGTGTGCTTCTCCAGACAGGCAGTCACCGAGGAACTGTGCAACACGATCTCCAGGCCCACTTGCCCGAAGGAGTCTGGGTCCTTTCAGCCCTGGACAGCCATGACAGGAGTGGTCTTTGTTCTACCTGGGAGGCTCAAATCCAGGCACGCGGGGCACCAGGGTGCAGGGCTGGTAGGTCCTTGTCATGACTCCTGTGATGGGCAGGAGCTTGCACTCAGGCCCCAAAGGAACCAACCAGAAAGCAGGGGTCCACAGATGATGCAATTTACACAATTGCATAATTATGTCATTATTGCAGTTGAAGGTAAATGATGAAAATGATGCAAGTATTGAAAATTTGAGCAACAAAGGGAAGAAATCTTAGTTCCATTTTTTAGTTCAGGCAGTGAAACTCTGGACTAATAAAACCCATCCGTCCTGGTCTAATAATTCAGAAAGAATGTTAAAGAGTCCCCTGCACCACGAGGGTTTGGCATTCACCAAGTCTCTTGCTCCCCCCTCCCTCTCCTCCACTCCCGGATTGAGGCACAGAGCTCTTTACCAGCGTAGTTTCTGATTCAACCAGGAAAAGAGTTCCTATTTTAATGGGTTTCTTTTCCTTTTCATTCTTTAGCACTAGAAGTTAGCCTGTCTCAATGTGAAACACACTGACCGGATGTCTGAAAAAAAAAAGTATGTAAGTTCAGTTTTTCTTTGTTTTAAGCCATTATCACTTATCACTCTTCCGGAGACTTAGTTTCTAGGACAAATAAAAATAAGGTGTATGACTTGGAGGGTGCAGGCTGTTGGAGCTCATATAGTGTGGCTTGGTCTAATTATAGTTTAAGTTCAAAATGCTTTTTGATGCCTCTCCATCCGTCAGTCATGCAAGCTGATTGTTTATACCCTCCCGTCCCTGTCTGCTGTCTGTCTGACTAGCTGTTGAAGCACCCCTTACCATTTGGGTCTTCGGGATGGAAAGAAAAGGCAAAGGAATGGAAACGCAAACTAGTTAATTTTATTTCTTGATAACTTCGACCTATAAAGAAGTAGTGGGGAAGGAAATATCATTGGTGTAAGGTTATTTGAGACTTAGCTCTAGTTTACTCAGATTTCCAGAAGATGAGAATTGGTAAGGACCTGGGAAAACAGTTGTATTTCATCCCAAAGGGGAACTAAGGCTCCCCCGGTGGGAAGATTGCACAGCTGGCTGAAGGTGGGGCTGCGCAGAGAACGCGGTCCTGGGACCACTTCTCTCTGCCCCGGGTGCTTTCCAGCCCCATAGATCCCACGTCAGGGGCAGACCCCACCGCCTACCCCTCTGCTATCACACATGAGAGCAAGTGCCTCTTCCCATGAGTCTTGTCTGTGTCTTGGGTCCCTGAAGTGTCATTTGAGGCTTCCCTGTCAAGTGTAGTTTAAAACCAAGAAATCCATCTGCTTCCTTCTTGAAAGAACCAGGACAGTAGTGCTTTCAGCCGAGAAAACCAACACCCGCAAGATCTTTTCCTCTTTCAGGCTGATTTGTACTGGATTGTGCAGACTAATTTTCCAATCTTGAGAGGTCTTTTTGGAAAGCGGAATTTAAGTGTCTGAAGTTGTTTAATGCCCTCAAAAGCTAATTTGTTTAATAATTTATTCAAACAACATTTGACTGCCCACTCCATGCTTATCTCATGGCACTTGAACAGAATCATAATATGGTTCTTAGATACTTTGATGCTGCTTTTTTATTTTAATCTAGCTCCAGATAGAGCTATGAAGGAGCCAGTGTCTCTTTTTAATCTCGTGCAGCTTTCTGGATGAAGACAACTTGAAATCTCAGGCCTGGATGAGACAGGGATAAGCTTCCAACATGAGAGCTGGGCTGAAGGCACCTAACACGATCTAGGACTAGCCTGACCCTCACATGTCCGTGAATCCTGATCTCAGTATGGGGAGGTGATGGCAGACCGAGGCAGTGCCCATCTTCATCAGATAGGACCCCTGGTAGCCAAGTCTTTGGATATATTATGTTCCATCCTCACTCTCACAATCCTTAATTCCTCTTAAAAGCTTGATGTCCACCTTACTAGTAATTTACTGTTGTAATCTCCCAAGTGTTAGCCCTAAGCAATGACCCCAGAATAGCAGAGTGCACCTTATTTTTTATCTCCAGTACTTAGCTTGACAGATAGTAGGTACTCCACAATCGTGAAAAGAGGAGAGAAAAGGCAGGAGTGCAGGGCAAACAAGGAAAGAACAATTTCACCTGGTTTCTTTGGCTTTCTTCCATGTCTGACACTGCTTTTCTCTTGCTTTTTGCCCTTTCTCATTTTGTTTTCAGTACCTCTTATCTGTCTCCTGGTATGCATTTTCCTTCCGTCTCCCTATCTACATTTCTTTCGTTATTCTCAATGTCTACTTCAGTTCCATTTGTTCGAAATTTCCTCTCTCTGTGCGACAAACTCTTGGTCTGTCTCACCAGATTATCTTAAAAAACTTTTTCAAACGGTAAGAGTCAGACTGCATGGGAAACCCCCTCATTTGGCCCCCCACCGGGACAGGGCCCACTGATCTAACAGATTTAAGAAATTAGTTGTTTAGCCATCTAGGTTTTATCCTAACCTGCTTTCTCTTTCGGCTTCCCTGCAGTCACCCTAAACCTCTTGCAATTACTGTCTACAGAGGAACTAACATTTTCAGGGACCCAGACCCTCACCTAGCGTGGGCACTGACTAGGTAGTCCCTGTGTATACATGACCATCCAAGTTTTGCCCCAGTATTTGACTCCAAATATCACTAGTTGCCCTAAAGCTCTTCCAATTACTATCAACAAAGGAACCAACATCCTCTGGTACTCTGTTCCTCACTCAGTGAACACAACCAGATCGTCCCTCTGAATAAAAAGTGACTAAATTTTGTCTTATCAAAAGTTTTACTGCAGGTTCCTCTACAGTCACTGTAAAGCACTTCTAATTATTAACAAAGGAACTAACATTGTCTAGGACCAGTTCCTCTCCCAATGTGACCACTACTTGGTTTGTCCCCATTTTCTAAGATTTGTCACCCAAGTTTTGTTGTACCACAATTTCACTCTACATCCCTCTATAGTCTTTTACACTCCTGCAATTATCGTTAGCAGGAGAGCTAACGTTTTGGGGGGTTTAGTCCCAGAAATGTGGGCCCTACCTGGCTCTCTGCAGTCATGCTTACTGTGAAAAAGAGGCAACTCCAGGGCCCAATTCTTGGCCCTAGTTTTCTGCAGGCTGGAGAGAACGCTCTGTCCTACCCCACAGCCTCTGCCCTCATCTTCCTACCCATGCCATGCTCAGAAATCGACCCACCAGTGTTGACACTTGTCAGCCCCGTGTTCCCAGATCTAGTTTGATTCCAGACTTCTGGATCTCCTCCCAGTTGCTCCAGAAGTGGTACTCGGTAGGGGTAAAAATGGGACCCTTGTTAAGTATTCATTGTCTGGCAGCGTCTCCCTTTCCTTGCACCCTCTCATCTCATTGCTTTTTGACACTCTCATCTCTCTTTCTTCCTTTGTCGACACTGGTTTAGATGTGATACCAGAGAAACTCTCCTGTTAGAGTGATTCATCAAAACAGTTCCTCTTGTCCTGATCCCAGCCTTAGAAAGAAGTGGCTAGTTCTCGGAAAGCTTGTTTTGGATTACTTCATGCTTCACCTTGTTTCTTATGGTTTCATGGCCATGTGCCTTCCCCTAGCCCCTTTCTTTTTTATTATGAGCAAAGAAAAAACAGACATACTCCATCTTCCCTCCCAATCCAGCCCATTCCCACTGCATATGCAGTTATCCTACCGCCCTCCCATTCCCTGAATCTGCCTCAGACACTTGAGAAGCTCGACCTTCTTGAGGAGAAGCCTGTAGATTCTGAGCATCCATCCCTTGTGCCCTGTCCTGAGGCTGCCATGCTTCCCTTCTAGGAAGAGAGGAGCGTTTTACCTACACCCTGTGCAGGGTCTCACTTTTCTGCGTGTCTCACTTTTCCGTATGCGTCAATGCCTAGCTCAGCCCTCAGAAATTTTCTTTCCTGCCCAGGGAAGAGACACCCCAAAATCTCAGATCTCCAAGGTAAATCTCTCACAGCAGCAGGGAGCTAAAGCAGCTAGGTTGGAAACTGACCACCACGTGTGTATATACACTGATAGTCACGTTAACTGAGATTGGAATACTTTACCATGAATTCAGTATTTTCTATGAATCTCCTTTCCCCCAACACAGCCTTCACTGTACTCTAGGGCTCTGGGTCAGTCACGCTGCATCTAGTTTCGACCACCTTTATCCGCCCAAACCCCACCGGGTTTCTTGGTTGGATATGCTGCCTCCCTCCTCTCCATCACTGTTACTTAAAAAGACAGCAATAATCTCTACCCCTTCCGTTTTCCCGGTAGGAAATGTGACTGAGATGTTCAGCAGAGATATCGAGACCTGCGGTGCCTCAGTCCTGAAGACGCCAGGGTTTCCAGAGCTTCCAGGCAGGGGCTCCAGGGCTTCCGGTCAGAGGTCAGAGTTCCCGGGTGGCCTGCCTCAGCAGGTGGTCTGGGGGGAAGCAGTTCACTCACCAGGAAAGCGTTTTTTGGTGCTGTCCTTAGTAGCTGCCCTCCGCAGCCAGCTGCCTCACTTTCATTCAGCAAACACTGAAGGGGACCTTACCAAGCAAGTTCTGGAAGATGATTATGAGACGTGGTGTCAGCTCCCAAACACCTCACAGTCCCTTCTGGGAGGGCAGTCTCCTTGAAAAGTTCGTTTTCAAAACACATACCTGTCTTTAGTTCCCAGGGTGCAGCATTTCTCTGGCTACTGGGTTCCAGCAGACCCCACAATTCTACTCCTCTTTTACCTTCGAATGGCTCGTTCCCTGGCAGCGGTCCCAGTCCGCGCTGCTTGAGAGAGTTTACTTAGTCTCTTCAGCGTTGGCATTAGATGAGCAATTGACTTTTAAGTTTTGCTTTACGCTTTCCCTTTGCTGTTCTCTGAAACCAAAAGAGAAGACTCCCACATTATTTTTGCCTCTAGGGAACTCTCATATCCCCCAAGAGGCGCTCCCGGGTCCATAGCATAGAGCTCAAGGAAACAGTGATGGAATCCTACGATCTACAGTGTCTCCAACGTGAGAATTTGGAGGCGGTCAGCCAGTCACTAGCTCTGCATATCCCCATCCCTTAGACCTCTTTATTTTCCACCTCAGTTTTTTTTTCTTTTTTCTTTTTACCCTGGGTGTGAAATTCCACTGATAGCTACTTAAAAGTAAGTAGATTCTTTGAAAGGACACTTTGTTATTCAAAGCTGTTCTTCATCATGCTATGTAATTTTTAATTGGGAAAACAGAGTTCTTATATAGCATTAAATGAGAAAAGCAAAATACAAATTTATATATACTGCACCATCCTGCCCGGATAAAGCTATGTTTACTGCATCATCATACATGGGTGCCAGTGGCCCACATCTGGAAGGGAACGCAGAACTGAATTGTTGTGCGTTAGGAAGCTAGGCCTATGAGTGATTGTATTGTACAAGTTTATCATTTCATTTTTGTGATGACAAGTTTTCATTAATTTACGCAAAACATACACAACACAATTAGAGAATAAGAAGGAGAAGGAATCAGAAGAGAAGGAAGAGGAGATTAGGAGAACAGCTAAGTAAGGTCTTGTGAGGGCGGCAGCTCCGCAGACCCGAGAGACCTGCCGATAGAGGCTGGAGTCGGAAGCACAGGAGGCCTGTTACTGGAAGGGGCGCCTCTGAGCCGAGGCAAAGTGAGAAAAACAAAAGCAACCCCCAGGGCTCTGAGGTGGGAGCTTGCCTGCACTACCACTGGGCTGTGGGGTTCTGTTGAATGAAAACAATTTCACAAAATATCAATATCTGACAAGGTCATTCTGTGTCTGATTGGGGGAGATGAAAACAGGACCTCTCTATAATCGTGTCTGTGCACAGACAAGAACAAGAACATGGTGCAAAATGCAAAAACATCCGGCATCCCCTCGCCTTGCCCACACAAGGGCCAGCTGCTTCTCTGCCAAGTACGGCTTTAGCCCGCTTCTGTTCCTCCTGCCTGCGAGACCAAAACTATCCCCGGAGGCCTGAAAGAGACAGGGGAGGGTTCTCTGGTTTTTGTTTGTTTGGTTGACTGGTCTTTTGTTAGTATAAACTGTTTCTTTCTCAGCTCTTAGCTCTGTTACCGTTGGAGCCCCCATCATGGTTTCCGTGTTCCTTTTTCTTTCCCTCCCCTTCTCTGCTCTCCGCTCTGCCCCTTCCTTTTCCTCCTCTGCCTGAAGTGACTCATTTTTGTTCACGCCGGATAGTTTCTTTGAGTAACTTGGTCATCTTAGTTAATAAAGTTTGGCCTTTATGCAGTGAGCATCTTCATCAGTTTGCTAGGGCTGCTGTAACAAAGTATCACAAAGCGGGTGGTTTAAATAACAGAAATTTATTGTCTTATAGGCTTGGAGTCTAGAAGTTCAAGGTAAAGGGTCAGTGGGGCAGGCTCCTGAGTACTGTGAGAATACTGACAATTTGTGCAGGCACAGGGATAAAATTACTAAAGTGCAGGATTAGGAACAGGTTAAGAACATTAAGCTGTACTAAATAAGTGGGTGGAGAAAACGCAAAGCAGTGAAAGCACAAGCTATTGTCCTGGCAATAACCAGAGTCCAAAGCACCCAGAGTCAGGTGAAACTAGAGAAGAGGTACTGTGACTCGGTGGTACTGTGACTCAGTGGTCATGTTGACAACTCACAGGGTGAGTGTGGGCCCCTATATATGTTTTGTTTAGGCAACACTATGTTTTAAATACCAGGAGATGTTGTGTCGGAAGAATCAAGACTTTTGGCTTCTCTTGAAAAATGGAAAGATTTGCGAATTTTTGCCACCCTTCCTGGAGGGCAAAGCTGGCTGCAGCTGCATCGCTGTTGTCTGCTTGGGTGGCAGCATGACTGTCCAGTTCTCCACATTGAATCCAGGTGGATTGAGGAGCTTAGTATGAAAGATGAAACTAAAGCTTGTGGAAGAAAAGGTAGGAGAATATCTTTGTCATGCTGGCTTAGGACAGATTTTTTCTTCTTTTAGTCCTCACCGGAGGATATGCTTAGAGAGGAGGGGCAGGAGATGGGGAGGAAGGGAGACAGAGAGAGAGAGAGAGACAGAGATAGAGAGACAGAGAGAGAGAGAGAAAAAAAAACATCAATGTGAAGCAGAAACATTGATTAGATGCCACCTGTATGTGTCTAGACCGGGGATCGAACCCACTACCTTTTGGTGTATGGGACAACACTCCAACCAACTGAGCCACCCAACCAGGGCAAGGACTGATTTCTTAAACAAGACTCCAAGTAGTCTACACTGTACACTAAAAATTGATTTTTATCAAAATTAATGGTTCTTACTCAACAATAGTCCTCATAGAGAAGCAATCTACAGGAAAACAAATTGGAAAAGCTATTTTCAAGGTATAAAACCAACAAGGAATTATTATCTATAATATTCAAGGAATTTTTTTAAAAAAAGAATTTATTTTATATTTTTAGAGAGGGGAAGGAAGAGAGAAAGAGAGGGAGAGAAACATCAATGTGTGGTTGTCTCTCCCATGCCTGCCCACTGGGGACCTGGCCCGCAGCCCAGGCATGTGCCCTGACTGGGACTCCAACTGGCAGCCCTTCGGTTCACAGGCCAGCATTCAATCCACTGAGCCACACCAGCCAGGGCATCAAGGAACTCTTGAACATAATTTTAACTTATAGTAAGGAAAGTCAGAAACATAGACTGTTGGCAAGTAATTAATAGAAAGGGAACTTTGTATAATTATTAAATATCTTAAGTGAATGTAATCAGAGAATTCAATTTAAAATAAAGTGACTCCATTTTTCCACAATCCAGTTGGCAAAAATTATGGTCAGCTTACATCAAATAGTGGCCAAAGATGTGAGAATCCTCGTATGTTGCTGGTGGAAGTATAAACGGCACTCCCAGGGAGCTCTGTTGACAGCACAGAGTGAAATGAAGAATTTGTTTATACTGTGCCTGGAAATGTCGTGCCTACAGTAGTGTCAACATCCATGGTTTGGCTTGACTTGAGCAGCTCCACCGCCAGACACTAATCTAGGGGTCCCAATTTCCTGTCATCCAGGCACACATTTGTGGTCTTCCTATTTGGTTGTTTTCAATGTGTTCATTTATCTCTACTCACTGAAGTCCTCCTATGCATCGAACTGCCAGGTGGCCTGTCCCACCTTTGCCTAAGCAGTGTTTTTCTACACGCCAGAGGGAAAATTCCTGCAAATTAAACTACCTTCTTGCTGCTGGAGCCGAGGTGGCAGATGGTGGTGGGATTTTACCAGGGCCCTCTGCCCTCCTCCTTCATTTTCAGCCCACTTGTATGTTAACCCTGCCTACGTGACCTCGCTAAGTGGGTGAAGCCCCCTCCAAGGAACTGCGTTAGTGATAAGCCCAAATCTGGGTCTCTGCAGAGTGATAACTGCCTTTCATTTGCGGTCTGGGAAAGCCCCTCCTGGCCTTTGCCATGGAAGGTTTGCGGCAACTGTGATATTCAGAGAGGACACACATGCAGGATGGGGAGGGGGAGGAGGGCTTGCCAGGCGTTTCAGCAGAGGACCTCCCAGCAGGCTGGATTTATTGGGTTTTTACTTTCCTTTACCATTTGGATTTCCAAATACTTTTTACTAGCTCGGTCTTTAAAGATGAGAAAATCAGCCGCATTGTACCAGAACACAGCAGCCTTAGTGCCCGGGGCCCAGAACAGCCCACGAGGAAGTGTGGCTACACAGCAAGCTCTGCGGGTCTCCTGGGCTCCCCTCCTCAGACCCAGGGACATCGCCCCGCGCAGGGATTTTTGTGATTAAGAGAAGTGAATCTGTGAGTGTATTTTATCCATAATTTTTTTCAATAACTTAGGTTTCATGTTAATATTTCTAGTTTAGGGGTAACTGAAGTGATTTTCACATTCTTAACAGAGCAAAATTTGTAGCTCAGTTTTAAATCATTCACTCATTCAGTTAGAACTTTCTGAACACATGTGTTAGGTATGTGGCTCTAACTCTCACCAGGTAGTTGATATGTTGTTCTCATCCTTCAGTGATGAGATCGTGTGTTGTGCTTTTTGGACGGCTCTACGTTTGTTACATGGCTTCTCAAATTGTTAAATAGGGAGTCGATGTTCTGGAAGAGAGAAGAAACATGGGTGCCTTCTAACTGTCATAACTTCTCCCTCAGCAATAATCTGGACTGTTAGGTTTTAAGAAACGTCCTTTGCTTTTCACCCTGTGCTAGAGTGAGGCATTCTGTGGTGTGCTGTGGTGTAGGATAGCACAGCATATTATAGTATGTTACACTACGAATTACCTCAGAGTCACATAATAGCTCAAACACCAGCTTTGCTATTATTTAGCCTTGTGATCTTGGGAAAGTGTCTTAAATTTCTGTGCCCCAGTTTACCTAAAATTATAGACATGTTTGTGCTTAGAATAACTGAAAAATTAGGTGAGGTACTGTAGGTGCTTTGCACACAGGAGATGCTCATTAAATGTCAGCCTCTCCTGTGGCCTCCTCAGAGGACCTCAGAGAAACACAAAGAAGGCTTGTCCTCAGGAACGAAGAGTCTAGAGAGGCAGATGCGACATAGCCTCTGAGGAAACTCACTGGGGAACATGCCTCTGAGAAGAAACCCAATAGCATGAATTAACTGACACCTCATTACACCAATTCTAGAAGTGAAAAATGGATTTTTCTCAAAAGGTGCATCTATACTTGATGTCCAGAAGTATAAATTAACAACCCTTTTCGGGGAACTGAAATGCTTGAGTTTTGAATTAGACTCAAACACACACACACACACACACACACACACGCAAATATCATCATGACTTAGGGTTCCATCAAGACGTTCAGCTAAAAGTTGTGCAAATGTTTGACCCATGTGGTGACAGTTCATAGAACATGTTATTTCTAGTGTTTGCTAATAACTAAATAGAAATCTGTTTGTGAATAGATTCTGTTTAATGTATATACACTGAAAAGCCATCTCTCCTGCTATATTTTATATTAACAGAATTGAACACCCTACCTTACATGTCCTCATGCTTTTTGAGGTACAGTCATGGGAGGAAAACTTGAATATGTCATTTAATAGCATTAGGACACATAGGTCTATGTGGGTCAATGCTATGTCAGTCATCTCTTGCAGGGGCCACTTTCGAGGTAGTCATTTAAAAATCTTCATTGATCTTTTGCCAGCAGGTTCAGTGGAAAAAGCAAGAGCTTTGCAGCTAATGAGACTTAGGTTCTAATCTATATCCCTTGGAATGAGGTATTCAAAATCTGCTGGAATTTAACTGGTCACATTTGCATAGGGGATGTGGAACCTGGGATCAAAGACTGATAATTTTCTCTTCTCATATGAACTGCTATTAAAAATCTCTGATGATCAAAATCATCCCAAATGGTGAGCAGTGTAAGATAGGCCACTTGGGACCTCCCCAAAGGACACTTCCTAGGAAGGTGAATCCCAGTCCCATGACACTGCTTCAATTATCTTGGGGGAAGAGATGGCTCTGGACACAGCTTGTATCTGAAGTTGGAACTTTAAGGCTCATTCTTCAGTGGTGAGCTTAACAATGCCCTGGACGAAATCATAACGATCAGATGGGGCGTCTGCTGACTTTCCATCTCTCAAAGTCGCTGGTGTCACGCACAGGGGTAGTGTAGTTGCAGGTTCCTTGATCACCTTCCAAGGTGGTTCTGCTATTCTGAAACCTGAAGGTGGCACTCGTGAGCTTCAGCTCCACTAGTGAAATGGGAGGGTAGGAGATGGTGGGTGAAGGGTTGGAAATAAGGTGACTCAAGGTGGCTGACTGTTAAAGAAGGGGATTGATGGAATATTTAAAGGAGTCAAGGATGGGCAACTCCTCATCTCTCCTCCCTTTGGAGACGCACAACATATAAACCAATAGCAAAGTCAGGACTGGAATACAGGCCTTGTTCTGCCTCCAGCTCCAATTGTCTCTCCAGTCTGACCGTTAATGACATGATACGTGTGCGGACTCCCGGGCAATAGCAGTAGATTACTTGGCTAGCCTTCCCCTTGGTGCAGGATCTCCCAGAGCTCAGGTGTCAGCCGCTACTTTTCCTGAACCCGTGCTCAGCTCATTTGGAGGGCCCCTCTAGGAGCTCCTGCATCCTTACGTATTTTTTTGAGAACTGTAAAGTTTTGGCTCTTTTCTCTCCCTGTGTTGGTTTTTCTCAGAGGTAAAGTCAGAGCCCTCCACAGCATTATTCACAGCTCCCTGAAGGAACTTGCACAAGTCTCGACCTCAGTGGGCGTTGGGGGCAAGGTACTTATTTTACTTGCTTTACATGTTTGATGCTAGATTAAAGTGGGAAAATGCGTTGCAAGAAGACTCTATTTGAAATGGGAGAATACAAAGCACACACAGAGAAGCATTTTTAAGCATTCCTAGAAGACCAGAATGAAATTTAATATGTCATTGAAGTAACTAAAATATTCTCTGTTAATGCCCGCCAACAAAAGACCATCAGGATCACATTTGCTGTAATAACAAGAAATTAGGTTTATTTTTCTTTCTGTAGCAAGACTGCAAGCACTCCAAAGGAACCATGCAGAGCTGGGGGAAGCTTCTTCTAGGAAGTGGGTGCACACTGGGTGATCAGGGTGGGTTTAACTAAGGCCGTGGGGACCAGTCGTGGAGCAGATGTTTCAGGACCCAGCCGCGGAGGACCAGCGTGGGATGGGTGTGCTCCTGATTACAGTAAAGGAGCGGCAGTCTCTCCTGTTAAACAGAAGAGGGGGATGTTTCACCATTTTTGTGGTTACCGAGTGGCCTTATCTCTGTCTTATTCCAAGTGTGGTCACGGAGCAGACTTGTTTAGTTAGACATTGTTTCTCTTCTGTGAGTGTGGTTTCTGTTCAGTTGGGAACACCATGGCCTAGATGCTGGCAGGGCTGCTTTCTCACCTGGCTTTATGTTGATTAACATACCCCCGTTCCTGGAAGGCAAAGAATAAAGTCATATTCTAGAAGAGTGTCCAGGCTGACTACTATGACAGAGGGTCTCTAACTGGGTTTCATAGGTTGCATAAAAAAAAAAGAGAATTAAGTTACAGAACCAAAATGGGGAACATCAACTACCACAAAACCCTAGGAATGGGCATCAGGGAGGGTGAGGGGATGTGGGGGGCGGGCCTGAAGCGATCCCGGGGGCAGAGGGCAGCTGCTCCTGCGGGCGTATCTGCACGCATGTCTGCACGCGCACCTGAGGCGAGGCCACAGGGATGCGCAGGATTCTTGTTTCCTGACTTTAAATCCAGCGACCAGACTCCCTCTCAACCCCAAGGCAAAGTTATCCCTTGTCCCTCCCTATTACCTTCCTGTGATTCCTTTCCCATAGAGTCTAGATCTATAAACACAATCTTCATTTTAATCTTTATTTTATCTAGGTAAAAATGGGAGTGGTAAACTAGTGACACTGGTTACTTCCGGGAAGTGAAACCTAAGGGCTTCAGGAGAAGTTGTCACTCTTTGCTTTATACGCATATATTATTTACACTTTATGGATTAATGACTTCTAATTAAGTTATTAAAAACAAAAATGGCAGGGTGGCGGAATGTGTGATTTGCCGCTGGGGATGTTCTCTGAGGGGTAATTTTAGAATTAATATTTCCTTTTTTTTTGGAAGGGAAATCCAACATTTCCTTTGGGTAAGGGCCTGGTGTAGTTATCTTGAATCTGTTTGAAAGATAATTTTGATAAAAAGCTAAAAATTGTGATTCTCATACAAATATAAAATGAAAAATTTCCATTTCATTTGATTCAATAATTAATGGGGTACCAGGCATAGAATTCAAAGAGTAGACACCCATATAGATAACGAGGAATGTTGAAATGAATTTACTCAATAAATGTAAAACTGTGGACGGAACTGAGAGCATTGTACTAAGTGAAATAAACCAGGTGGTGAAAGACAGATACCATATGATCTCACCTATAAGTGGAACCTAATCAAGAAAACAAATAAGAAAGCAAAATATAACCAGCAACACTGAAATAAAAAACAGATAGTAACCACAAGGGAGGAAAGAGGGGGATAACTGGGCAGGGAGGGGGTGTGTGGGGAGAGATGGGGAAGGGTCATCAAGGAATATGCATAAAGGACCCACGGACAAAACCAAATGGGGGAAGGACTGAAGGTGAGAGGTGGGGATGGGTGGGGCTGGGGAAAGTGGTGGTGGGAAAATGTTGACCAAAACAAAACAAAACAAAACAAAACAAAAATAGACAGGGGGAGGTTAAGAATAGTATAGGAAATTGAGAAGCCAAAGAACTGATATGTATGATCCATGGACATGAACTAAGGGGGGGGATGATGGGATGGGGTGCGGGGCAAAGAAGATAAAAGGGGAGAAAAAAAATGGGACAATTGTTAATAGCATAATCAATAAAATATTAAAAAATAAATGCAAAACTGGCTTCTCGGAGAGAGAAGCATATCAATTTGTACTGAAAAAACTCATTTGCCACATGGCTGCTGCTGCCAGTGATCCACATTCAGAGAGCTGTAGAGTAGTTCAGAGACAGTGAAAGGCAGACGCGACCCAGAGGATGCCTTAGACAGCACACCCAGTAATCTTATTGGGCCATTTCAAAGTTTTCACATTTTTCTTGCCCACTCAGAGAAACATGTGTTAAAATTCATGTGTTTCTGTCTGAGGCCTGTACTTATAATTAATGTGTCTTTAAAAGTGAAAAGGGAGAAAATTTGTTGTAACTTTATTCTGATGTTTATATCCTGGGTGATAAATGACCAAACCAAAATTACTGTAAAAAATTCACTGACTTTAAGAACGACATACTAATGACATAATTATCAGTGAAATGATTTTAAATTAATTTTCATTTTCTATTTTATCTTTTAGGATAAGGCAGAGAGCAAAGTATTTATTATGAGAAACTGTATAATACATTTTTTTATACACTCAACTCTTTTTAATGATGGTTTCTTCTTTTATTTCACTGGGCATGTTTTTCAGAGAAAAGTTGATATACTACTCACTAAAATAAATATTCCCATTTTACCTGATCTACTTTACCAGAAGAATTTTTTTCCTTTCCTAGATACAAAGATTATCCACATCAGTTTATTTGGGTTTTTAAAGTTGGCACACACACACACACGCACACACACTTTCGTAATGAAAGAAAGCTTAAAACTTTTTCATCTGTAATTGCCATCAGGAGGGGTAAGCTGGGGGTAAGACTGTTGAGGAGGAGTGAATAGGAAATGAGTCATAGAACACTGCTTATGTCCAACTGATTCCTTTCAAAAAAAGTAAGTGATTTTATTTTCCTCACCTGTTTTTCTATCCCTTCTTTGTCATTTCTTTGCTATTTTCCATGTCAGTGGAAGGTATGCATACTGGGTGCTCTAACGTTTGCCCCTATGATGAAAATTTATGGAGCTTTATTTGGAAAAGTTAAAGTTTTGGGAAAGGGATGAGAAAGAGAAGAAAGGTAGGGAAATTTCATAATTTTTAAAGAGAGTAGCATTCGCTACTCCTCTCCCATACCGAAGCAAACTGAATACATGGATTGCCAAATACAAATGGGGAGTGCCTCAGAGTTCCTCCTGACTGTGGAAATAAAATGGAAATTTCATAGAGTAGGAATGACATACGGGAAGCAGTATCAGTTAGATTCTTCCCGTTATTTATTTGCTGCCGTGGGAATTTCCACATATCCTAGTGTAGGGGGCAGGGAGGTGCTATGACTCCGGAGAGGCAGTAAAGTCTTTATCATGCTCTCTCCTTTGCTTTGAAAGAATTCCGCCACGCCCCACCCCCCACCCCCCATGCCCTGAACCATTTACTAGGCAGAATATTGTTTACATTTCCTCCTGTGGACTGTAGACTCCCCAAACCAAAGAGCAGGCAGTGTCAATTCCGAAGACAGATATCCTTCAGGGGACTAGCTCTGCCTCTGGTTCTAAATGCTATAAAGTCTCCTGAGTTCAGGCTTAATTCCATTAAGAATTCCGTTCTTAATTCCACAGGCATTAATCTGAGGTTTGCTCTGCCAACACTTTCTTCATAGATGGGGAAATTAATGCTATAAATAAAACTCTGATAATGTCTGGAGTGGTAGCAGTGATTTGTATTTATAAGAGCAACTATATTCCAGACATGTTAGAAATGTTATGTAGATATTTAGTTAAATTAAGCACACATTTATTATTTAGACTGCCAAGTTCTGAGAGGAAAAATTGTACATTCTGTTATGAGTTAATGAAATTGCAAACCTGGCTTATTTTGATGATCTCTCTCAACCGTAGTTTGAGTGAACGAACAAAGGAATATTGTAGGACAATTTGAATTATTATATGTATCTCACTAAATTAAATTAAATTAAAAAATTTTATACCCTAAATCTCCATAATGGTAGTTTCTAAGGGATTATTGGTTCAAGGTAGTTGTGTGATTACATCTTGTTATTCAGCAGACTTTGATTGAGAGAGCCTGCCCGGGAACCAAGTAAATCTGTTAGCTTGTTTCACTGAACTGCATTTGAACAACTAGATAAATAACTTTAGCCAGGTTTCAAAGTGCTTCCAATCCATTCAGAAGTGACTGACAAATAAGTCACAGAATCAGATATTATTGAACGCTTGACCATTGAATATAGAAAACTATGTATTGATAATAGCACTTATGGAAGTATAAATAAAAGATACTTTTCAATGCTAATAAAACAGCTAGTGTTAAATAGGTCATTTAAGATGTGCAAATACCTTTTTAGATATATTTTCTGGTTGGTTTTCATATGTAAGTGTGTGATGAAACATTTTAACCTGAAATTTTATCAGGTCGATTTGAACCATGCCCTTTTTCAGAAAGCCCGGACCCACATTCTAAGGTCTTAGTGAATTCTGCCCGGTGTAACAGTGGCACCCAGGCGTAGTCAGACCCCTCAGCAGTGGCATTCTGTGCGGGAATCTAAAACACTGAAGGTGGAATTTTATGGGTGTTGCAGGAACAGAAAATAATCCATATCTTTTGTTTGTTTAGTGTTCCTTTTCTGCATATGAAATTCAATAACCTGAATAAATGACTACCTTAGTAGCTAGGGGACAAAGAAACACTATTAATATCTGATGTTAGCAAGGCTCTTTATTTTGTGCCAGTGTCTCTACTGACTGCTGCACCGGCCTTTTCACAGTTCTGTTTAATCCTCAGAAGAAGCTTCGTATTATTTCAGAGGAGACTAAAGTATAGAATCATTTAGTGACTAGCCCAAGGTCACGCAGATAGTGGTAGAGCCAGGCTTCCAAATCCTGGAGGCAGGTCATCACGCTTAATCCCTGCTTTGTAAAGAAACTGAGATTTTTGAAATAATTTCTAATGTATTACTTGGCTTCTGGTAACTTAAAAATTATTATTTTTTTCTGTAGTCCTTCTACCATTAGGGCTAGATCATGATGCTTTTTGTGCCAAGTGAGGAAAAGATATCTACTTGCAGAGAAGAAGCTGATGGGATTGGTAAGAAGGAAGCCATGACATAAGGAGAATTGTTTCCAGGAGGAAAAGTAAGTAGACAGTACTGCTGGTACTAGAGGGAGAAAGAGGCAGAGAAAGAGGGGGGCCAGATAAGAGTTCCTTGGCACTCCATGCCCTCAGGGTTAAACATCTAAACAGGTCCGGGGCTGTCGGAGAGGCTCCGGGCTGGGGAGACGGCAGGTTGCTGAGGGAAGCCCTGGGTTTTCTGTAGCACCTGTTCAACATGCCGCCACTGTATGGGCTCAGTTCAGAGGTGAGGTTAGGGAGAGGTATTTTCATGGAGGGCCTAAAATGGTGCCCCTGCTCTCCGTGGTCTGTACCGTGGTACACCAGAGAGTCACAGATATTTTCAGACTATGTGGAAGTGGACGAGAATGCGGCGTGGAGAGGAGTGTGGAAGTGGAGAGGGATGAGGAAGTGGAGAAGACTTACAGACTAGAAGAAGCCTAGAGTCATGGCAAGGAGGCTGTGGAGTGAAGGGCCCTGGGAGCGGAGATATGACTAGAGGTCCACAGCCCTGCTGGTAGGGACTAACATGAGGGCCGCAAGAATGTTCAGCAGCGGGGAGGCCAGGAAGAACCAGAAGATGGCGTGTGGTTCACAGGTTCTTTCCCACCTTGTCATGAACTTTCCCTTGAACTTAGAGGAAAGAAAAATGGGTTGGGGAGACTTCTTAAGAGGAAAGAAATCCCCATATTGAAGAGCCTAAATTGGAAATGCATTGGTTATTTACCTTAAGAGAGCATTTAAAATGGAAAGAGATGTTATTACCTGTATCCGGCAGAATCAGTGTTCCTCCCCAGTATCATCCCAACTCTACCTCAGTGGCCATCACGAGAAATGGAGCCAGAGAAAACTGGAGCAAGATGAGCACAGTTTTGGAAAATACAGGTACATTTAGTACACATTTGAATCATTATACGTTCTGATTTTGCTGTGTCATATCGATGTATGACACAAGTATTAGAAGTCACTTCTGGCAAGTTGAGCAGTAACCTACTTGCCTTAAAAACAAATGGACTAGCATGACCCTTAGGCCCTGGGCAGATGTCAGTCAGCAATCTGTGTCCTCATCTTCCCCCTCCCTGGAAATCCCCCATAGACCAGGGCAGGGATCCTGGTAATGTCTCTTATTTTTTGTTCTTAAAGATAGATAAGCAGCTGGGACATGTGTACTCCCATGGGTAAGTCACTTACTAGAAAATTCATCAAAGCCACTAAGGACCTTTGCGACCTTGAGAATATTGCTTACTTTTTCAGAGCTCCAGCTTCTTCATATAGAAAGTGGAAATAAACATAAAATCGTATTTGCTGCATATAGTTTTTATAAGGGTTGGTGAACAATGAGACAAATACACCATGGAATGTAACACTTGTTGTTGTTGTTAATACTATCGTCATTGCTATTACTGTTGATATTAATTGGTGTAGTTTGAACTAACAGTGGGGAGACCCTGGTGTGGATAAATAACCTAAACACATGCGAAGCTGTCTGTCTGGTTTTATGAAACACCATATCATCATTCTCTTAAAATCTAAGCTGTGTAACTCAACATTTTATTACATATGCCTCATTTTCTAATTATTTTACTTAGCTTTGATGATTACCATCATAGTGTCTGTTCATTTCTAGACAGACACTATGTTTCATGGCACACAAATAGCCGTTCCTGTAGGAGTGATTATAACATGATACATATGGTATGTAGAAAAGCTATAAAAATGTGAACTGGAAGTTAGAAGTACTCATTTTCAACCAATTTACAAGATGGAAAAGTTATTCAAAACAATGCTGAACAAATAATACAGGAAAAGCTGAATGCACAAAAATGAGAAATTAAGAAATCCAATCCAATCAAGCTTTTAAAAAGTCCAATTTTTCTCTTTATTTTCTCGTTTCTTTCATTGCTTAAGCTTCTTTTATTGCCTTTTCTCCCTTATTATTACAAAAACAATTTAGCCTTAGGCTCACTGCAAATTAAAAAAGATTAGCATATAGAATACCCATAGCCTATGCACTTTATACTTCATAGATAGCCTTTCAAATCACTTTTAATACATTTTTTAGAAATGATTAAACCACACCTATTCCTTTGAAAATTATCAGAAGTTTTATAACCAATTCCATTCTGTGGACTTTTAGGTTGTTTCCAACAAACCCCTCTTATTGGATATTTAGGTTGTTTCCAGCTAGTCCCTTTTTTTGGATGTTAGGATATTTTCCAACTTGCAATGGCGTATAAATTATATCTCAATAAAGCTGTAAAAATTTTTAAAAAATGGCCTCGAGATTGACACGCTCAATTTCCTTCAGTGTAGGAGTAGCAGTGGGGTGACATTGGAGCAGGCATTCATGTTAAATTTTTCAAGTGACAGTTAAAAGCTGGCTAGGTTTTCTTAAATTTTAAATTTTATTAAAAATAGATGTTTATTTTCTATAAGGCTATGAACATAATGTTTCCTCCCTCTTGTCAGTTGCTTACCATTCTCACCACTTCTGTGACAGCCACAGCACACGTTACGCTGCATGTGATACATCCACGGGGAGAACCTGCTTCGGCTCTATACGGTGAGAGTTTGCTGCTTCGCCAGGCAGCTGATTTAGAGGCAGGGAAGTCATCAGGCTGCCACACTCTTTCCCTGAAAACAGACGTAGCGGAAGACATAGTAACCTGTGGCTTTCTCAGTTCAGTGAGGCAGCCCGCGGGTTCGCTGTGTCTGTGTCTCTCTCCTTGGCTATAACTGAGGGCTTTCTCTGTTTAGGCACAAGGGATCCTTCTGTGCTGACATGTTAGAAAAGCAAAATCCTGCCCGTCACATATTCCGAAGCCTCTCATCAATAACTTGCACTTCATATAACAATACATCTGTGAAAATTGATTTATTTTTAGTCTTTCTTCTCATGATAAAGATATAGTCAAGCCATAATGTCATAATGTCACAAAATTCAATACAAGTAGTAAAATTTTAACTGCTGGAGACATATATTAAAAAATGATATAAAGTAAACAATTTAAACATGTATAACTAGCTGTTATGTTCATTTCTTGGCTGCTTAGAGGACAGCTCTGGCTTAGGAAATAAGAAAATGAGGTAGGTTAGTGTATCCATTCATCTGATAGCATGACATGAGCAGTACCAAGGATTCTAAATGATTATAAAGCTGAGGGAATGACGTACAGGAATATAAAAGCCAAGTAATATCTGACGAGCTTTGCCTGACCAACACACTGCAACCCAGCCGTGAGACCACTGTAGTCACTGTAATGCTGGGGAAGTGTTCATCTGCACTTGATAGGGAATTTGAGTTTTTCCTGGAAACCATGTAACAGCCTTCAAATACTCTTTTAGCCGTGGTTAGTAAGATCGTTCTCATAACCTTTAGGGGCTTGGGTGTTTTCCTTCGCTTGAAGGCAGAGACATGTCTGGACAGAATGTGTTATTGTTCCTGGAAAGGAGCCTGACCTTCACCAAGGCCCTTGGGGAGTAGCAAGGGTGCAGCGAGCTTGGGGTCGGTGGCGCAGACGCAGATCTAGAAGCCTGGGTGCGGACGCATGGGATGCAATACCAGTGGCCATCTGCACCAACATTCACCTGGCATCTTGTGGCTTGGTGGGCGGTTCTTTGACTCAGAGACCTGTGGAAATGGTAATTAGGTTCAAAGCATAGTTAACAACATGCCACAGCTTGCTCTGACAACATGTGATTAAGCTATCATTGAACTTGAACCTTGAAAAGGCTCACCCAGAATCGGAGCATTACTGAATCCTTTTTTGGATTCATAGAGTCCAAAAAAGGCCATTTAGTCCAAAGTCCGCTGTTCTGGAATAAGGAGCTGGTGGTCCAAAGTGATGAAGAGGGGGCCAGAGAACAAAGAAGCTGGATTTTAGGACCTACACTCCTGGACGTGGTCTGTATCGTTTCTGTCTACCACGAGACATCAGAAAGGACATGGGCTTTGGTATCTACCTGCACATTCGCGTGTACTAGGCTTGTGGACTCACATGTTTTCATTTGTAAAATGAACAAAAGAAAACCAGTCGTGTATGGTGTTATGAGGGCAAGATGAGCTGTTGAGCACCCATTACTGTGAACTTAATGAGAACCCTCTGCATAAGAGCAATGATGTTGTTTTTCTCATTCTCTGCCTCTCTTTTATAAATCGTACTACACATGTGGCCCTGGTCAGATATACTCGCATCCTGGGAATTACAAACTCACTGGGTACCAGGTACTGCCACACAAATCAGAAACCTCATCATCAGCATGAGTCTAGTTCTTGACTTGGAGGAAGAAAAATGTATGTGAAAACAACTTGTAAAATGTAAAGTGCTACAGAAGTCTTAGTTTTTGTTATTATTGTAACTTAATCTAATTTAATGATTTTTTAATGGTTCCTAGCACAGGTTTTGTCCAGATGATTAGGACAAGTCAGCTTTGGTAGTAAACACATCTTTGTTCAAGAGTAGCCCTTGGCAACAAGAGGGGTAATTGCTTAGAAACAGCTGCCTTCTGGTAAAGTTCCAGAAGGAACTTGAGTTCCGAGAAAGGCTGTGGACTAAACCATAACAGCTCAAGAGAGGGGTTTTCAGGCTGTCGGTGGGTCGGCCACTCAGAGTGCCTTTTGTTTGGACGAAACCAGACCCTGAAGCATGCCTGAGAAGAGATTCTCCTGGGAATGTCTTTTTCTTTAGGTCTTTTCAATATCACTGCGAAAATCTGACAGAGGCAGAACCTGTGGACCATGCATATTTTAGAAAACTAAGATTAGTCAGACCTGTGACAGACTGGGCTGTCACTCAGGGAGGGGCCCTGGGTGTGTCACCCACTCGCTCACTTGCAAAGGCCTAGTTGGCTGTGGGGAGACTGAGGCATGGGCCTACAATTTTGCTAGGGAAGTAGGAATGGCAATCTCTCTTTTGGGTTTCCTCGTGGTCAGGTAGTGATGACACTTAACCAACATATGTGGGCGAGAGGTGAAGTAAATGACTTTTACATGGAAGGATTGGTGGGACCCAGTGACTGACAATGCTAATGGTGTCAGGATGGTAAATATGTGAGGTGTGTGTGTGGTGGGGGTGTTGGCTTTGTAGAAAAGAAGGGGTGATTTTTAAAATTTGCAGTAGCATTCTTTCTGTTTATAAAAGAAATGCAAGAATATTGTACAACATGTGGGAAAATGTAGAAATCTATAAAGAAGAAAATTAAAATTACTCACAATCTGCCACCAACAAGTAATTAGAAATACTGCATGGTGTCTATCTGGAGTGGGAATGAGCATGGAAACATGACAACAATTGGTTTGTTGAAATAGTTGGAAATGGGATTTTTGTCTCTTTTTTTTTCTTTTGAGTTCAGTTTACAATGTTTTCTTCCAGTGCGCTTAATGGAAATATATGGTTGAAAGAGCTATAAATTTTATAAATTTAGAATGCAATTGTATATGCTGCATTGTTATCTGTAGTTTTACTTTAAGCATATTGTGAGCTCTTCCCCTGTGATTAAATATTTTCTAAAGCATGATTTAAATGGCTTCTTTGTATTCCATCATGTGAATAGATTATAACTGATTTTAGAAATTCTCTATTGTGTACATTTAATTAGTTTCACTTCTTACTATTATAAATAAAACTCTACTCAATATCCACACACATCATGTTTGTGTGGGTCTCTGTGGCATCCTTGAGATAAATACTGCAAAGTAAAATCATGTGATCAAGAGGCATACACATTTTTCATACTCCTGATGCATATTGTGGGACTGTGTTCTGAAAATACTCGATGTATTTCTACTACCAGGGGGGATGTTTGAGAACGGGCAAAGAGGGAACCTGGGAGACCAGGAATCCAGTGACCTGAGGGAAGGAGACCGGGAAAGTCTGGAAAGAAGGGCCTAACATGAAAGGCAGGAGAGAGGATTCTAAGGGAAGAACCCAGCCATTCTCAGGGATTTGTGCCTGAACCAGTGACCAAGTCAGCAAAATGGGTTGAGGGTAACACTTGACCTTGAAGAGGAGATTAAAGCAAATGGTCTCCATGAAAAACGTTCCTTGAACTCTTCTGGGCTTTACAAAATTTCTCCAGAGTAAGCTTATTATCATCCTAGTCACTGAAGGGGAACTTGACGCACAGAAATTAAGTGACTTTCCTACCATTACACTAATAAAAGTGGCAGGACACAGATTCAAAATGATTTCTTGTAGTCCAAATCCCCCTTGGTTTTCCTTTTGACTTCTCCTCTACCTCTAAGAAAAGAGCTTTATACTTTGTGATACAACAGAATGTCCTTCCTCACCTTTGAGACCAGAGCAGCTCCCATAAGGGAAGTGAGAATGAATGAGGCTGGTGGACAATTAACAAGAAAGGGACAGTTTCTGCAAAATGAAGTGCCTCTAAACTCAAAACACACTGTATTTTATTACATGTTATTGCTAAGCACAGAAGAAATCTTTATGCGGCTTTTTTCAGAAGGATAACTCAGCTCCTAATGCAGAGCCACAAACTGCAGGTGTGTTTGAGCCCTGTGACTGACGGAGGCATACCAATTTATGTGGCAAGTTGTGGCAAGCTGAGTCCCCCACGATGTGGCACACACTTACTGTAACGCTCCATCAAGGTGCCTTGCTAAAACTTTTAATACTGGCCACTTCTCCTAAACTCACCTTATTAAAGACCAGCAGGAAGAATTACTTGGTTCTAGGATTTCTTGCTTTTTTATGGGCTGAATTGGACATTGAAGGCAAAGAAGAGAAAGAAGAAGAGACTTGTCGTGTCCTGGGCAAGTTTGACTTGAGTGGGTATGTAGACGCCAAAAACCATGCATTGTTATTGGAGGACCTTTTCCTGTTCACTCGAGGATCATCCCAGCAAATGAGTGTGTTTGGGAGCCAGCGTCAGCAAAACGTGAAGGGTGAGCCATCGTCGTTTGTTTTCTTTTTACATCAGTCGCAGGTGGTGGGCACAAAGGAGTGCTGAATGTGGGGGTCAGAGTCTGGACGTGGAGTCATGATATAAACCCTGACTCTGACACTATGAATTTGACTCAGGGCAGGTACTTCCTGTTTCTGGGCCTCAGTTTCCAAGGTGGAGATTCTAGGATTTCTTAGAAACAAGAAGAGCTTGGTCTCAAGTGGGTACTTTCCCTCATCTATACCGTAGGAAGGAAAAGACAGGTTTTCTATGATCTGGAGCATCGCTCCTCAGAGGGTGGTCTGTGGACAGGTAGCATTGGCATCACCTAGGAGTCTGTTAGAAATGCGGAATCTCAGGCTGCGTCCCGTCCCACATCTGCTGAATCAGAGTTTGTATTTTGACAAGACCTCCTGCTAACTCATGTATACATTAAGGTTTGAGAAGCACTGATGCAAATTATGCAGCAGTGCAGCTTTATCATGAATTGTTATTAGACTAAACTCTCCTCAGGTGAAAATGCAGTGTGGGAACACTGATTCATTTTTGAGCTAGTGTTCATGGCAAGATCCCTTCAGCTCGAAGGCTCCTGCCCTACTCCCCTCTCCTGAAAAATTGTCATGCATGGATTGGCATCCATGACTGATAATCTGAATTTGCTAATAATACACTGTAAGAAAGGCAAACATGAGTTAGATTTCTGGTTGTGAAGTGTGTGTGCGTACAGGCACACAAACATGCGTGTGTGTGCTCTTTAGACATGAAAAGTACCAGAAATTAAAAGAAAAATAACGATTCACAATTTTATTACAATATCAAACAGTTTTTTCATTTTTCTGTCTATCCTTTTTCAGTCCTTTATACAAATACAGCCATAATTTGTGCATAGCCGTGACCGTGGCAGGCACACCATTTTATACTGGGTGTTCTACATTCTATAGTCAGCATTTCTGGGAGGCTCCATGGTAATTACACCTGTGAGTGCATACTGCAAAATTTTTACCACCTACTTACACAATTAAATGTTTACTAATCACAAGTGTCTTCCTTTGATTATATTTCATGCCGCATATTGGAAATATCATTAGAGTGATAAGTAAACTATAATGTTGTTTGCAAAAGGGAAGGATTGCAGCTATTTCCTACTTGCCTCTTCCCTGGACCTTCTAATACTTTTATATTTTTACAGTGAAAGAAAAGAAAGAGGGATAAGAAGGGCTTTTGCTCACAGCTTCATTATTGTGGGGTCAGTTCATAATCACAGAAGTTTTTACTTAATTCCTAATAACATAAAATTAAAACAAGAGGTTGTCATTTTACAGTGCGCTAATATTTTGTAAATGCAATCACTTAATTTGTTCTTCAGCCTTCACCAGAACTTCTGAAGATTATCTTTGTAGCAAGGTTAAATGAAAAAGCCAATATATGTGTTTTTAATAAAAATTCAACCCTTTCATTAAAATAATAACCTGGCATATCTATTGTGGTTTAAAAAGTAGCGAGAAGACCAACCCATTTTAACAATAAGTCACTCAGTCTGGTATTTGGATTTTCCTACCTAACCCATCTGTTCTTATTTAATTTTCAGAGGAGCCTGATAGTTGCTTTATATGTTCTATCCAATGATTTTAATTGTAATCAGTGGGAGAGATAGGGTGGCACGTGCATACTCTATCTTAACTTTAACTTGGCCTGAGGAGTCTTTGAAAAGATTTCTTCAGCATCTTCTGACTTTCAGTGTTGCTGCTGAGAAGTCTGATGACATTCTGATTCTTGATATTTTATGTGAGTCTTGTGTCATGTGGCCAAAGGCATCCAAAAAGCCAGTTCCTTGTCCTGAGTGTGAATCAGTAATGCAAGGCCTCATCATGGGTATTCTGTGGTCTCCCAGCCGGATTCGGCTGAAACCCAAGCCTCTCACCTTTATGCTGTACAAGGCTAATAACTTTCCTCCCACTTTAGTCCATCCTACCTACACCTACATATTTTGGATATTAACAACATTCAATATTTTAAAAATTGATGTATTTTTCAAATTAGAACTATGTAATTTCTTTCCACCCACAACTGTCATCAGTTTCCTCCCGTATATGCCCAACCACAATGTTCTCCAGGCATCTTAATGTTCATCCCATAATGCGACTCACTCTCCCGGGGCGGGGGAGGCCCTCGGGGGAGGCCCGACCTGGGTGGTATTCAGCGCCCAACCACGTAGAATTTCATTTTGGCATCATTAACCTCTACTGAGAAGCGATCTAGAAATTCAAGTTTGGGTTTGGAGGAGTCCCATTTGAAACCCACCATTTTAACAATGTATTAGTTGTGTTTGGCCATCGGCTAAACTGTACTGAATAGGAAGCTACTCTGTTATTTTGAAAATGTTGTTCAGAGCAGAGAAAGGCAATGAAATGGAAGGAGGAAGAGAGTATTTTAATTCTCGTTTTGGTTGATGTAAACAAAGTTAAAATTGAGAAAAATTCTCTGAGAACTAAAAGGTATATACGTCGTACAACAATACTGTCAATACAATGGGAATCAATAAATGAAAGAGAAACATCCCAGATCCTAACCTTCCAGTGATATTGCCATATTTATTTCAAAATTTGCACAAGTGGTGTATTTGCACAAGTGGTGAATCACCACTTGTGTAAATACGGAAACCCTTCATGCTCTGGCACCTTCCGGTTCTTCACCACACACACTCGTGCTCTACCCTCCAAACACACTGACATTGATGGGATGTCTCACGTTCTCTTTGTGTCCTGCCTCCACACACACTCTTCTCTTTGCCTGCAGCGTTCATTGCCTGTTTTTATGTCACCCTTCAAACACTGGCTTGGCTGTTAAGTCCTCCAGGGTGAGGTACCCCTATTTTGTATCTTGTGGTCCCTGTGTCTACCCCAGAATTGTTTTAAAAAAATCATTTGGGACATCACTTGGCTATTTTTATGATTCTTCACTTCAACACTGCATTGCCCAGCTAATTCACTGTTGTATTTATAGGTCTAGCACCGGTGGAACTGAATAACTACATATTAAATGGAAAACAAAACTCAGCTGAACTAATTCATTAAAATGACATGGAGGAGAAATCTAGTCTGCTATTTGCTGTTACGCATTTAATTAAAAATATTTATTGAAGACATGGAATTTGATACTATAAATACAGAAGATATTAAGAGAAAAAAAATCTTGAGGTCTTTGCTTTCAAATAGGCTGACGTTTGGTTAAAACTGGGAAGAAAGGGAGTTAGGACTACAATGGTTACTTTCTTATAGAGAAGAAATTGAAAAGAATGTGGTAGGAAACCGCAAGAGAAGTATTGTCTTCTTTAATGGCTAGGGAATGGTGAGAAAGAGACATCTTATTCATGATTATATGTAAGAATGGTACGAAGGAGAAATTTTTTAATTTAAAAATCTCTCAATGTTAACAGTCAAATCATGGCAGGAAAAATTATTAAATTGGAGTCAAGGTATACATAGTCTATATAAATTTTATGCACTGCTTTGATGTGCTCCTAGCATAAATATTTTCTGTATTTACGTAGCTTTTATTATTATAATTAATGTCCAGAAGAAAATAAGAGAAACCTGTAGGAAGCTGAGGAGGAGGAACTGGAGAGTCATATGGCTCCCGGAGCTTCCAATGAATGGGGAAAGTGTAACTGGGTGTGGGTGGTGGGGAGAACTGAGACTGTATTTTTGTGAAAAGAGGAAATTGGCAGTTTGGGGAGATTACATCATATGAAAGATATGCAAACCAAGACAACAGCCCAAAAGGTGCTTCACAACCCAAAACAATCAATAATGAATATGATTCATACATGAAGACTTAAAGTTTGCAACATCATTTATGAAATGTTAACACGCTCAGGCAAGTGCAATGTCTACTGATATTTTGGCAAAATGCTCTTCACACCAACCCCAGCTAAAATCTGCTTTTCCCCCAACAAAGATCCACCCGAAAAAGCCTCACAAAGTCTATTTCCTTTCCAGGTTTAACTTTCGGGGATCCCCCTGGATGAACGCCATGATTCCCACAGTCAAGGAGGTTAACGAGAGGGAGGATATTTTGGCCAACATCACTTTGGGCCGTCAGATCTTTGGCACCTGTTTCAGCCCCCTCAAGTCTGTGGAAGCAACTTTGGTATTCCTTACAAGGCAGGAAGATAACAAGGGCAACTTCAGAAACAGTACTGGAGCATTTCTGGCAGGAATCATTGGAGTGGGTGCATCGCCCTTATTTGTTGCTTCTTCAAGAGTTCTTTGTGTTCTATACCTCAGGTACCTCAGCGTGGTGTGCTAGGTGCTACTTTATGAAGAAACACAAGCTCTGTTTGCGGATATTGCGGCAACTAGGAGGGAGCTCAGGTGAGCTTGGATAAGTTAGTTGCAGAGACACACGGGATGGTGGTGATGCTGCAGCTCCTAATTACTCTGTTTGATCCTGACCAGCAACGGCGACTTGATGCCCATGGAGAGTTGATTTCAGACTCTTCTACACCCTTTTGGATCCCTCATTAGTTTTTGGCTTGAGGCTGTGATCTAGTGATTTGTATGTTAACATCTCACTGGACGTACCACACACTGTAGCATGGGGTGAAGCCCAGAGTAGGTGATGGAGATATTCTACTTGGTTGAATGGGACTGATGGGAAAAGGAACACATTTTGTTTCTTGTCTGTATTATTGCTTATTATTCATGACCCTTTTTATTCTGTACACTAACATACTGAAATGAGCCTAGAAATGTCACAAGATAGCTAGAGCATTGGGAGGCTAACTTTACTGAGTGTTTTAAATTTAGAGACAGTGACACATTTCAACTTAAGAATAGATAATATTAGGAAGAATGAGTTATTAAGAAAATATAAAGTTCTATAATTATTTCTAAGGATGGGTCATTAAAGTATCAGTAGTCAAGGTTTATTAATGTGAATGAAAATTAGGCTTATCTGTGTTACCAAGTAATGAGAGAATTTGAAATCATTGTGAAAAGGGGCATTTGCATAGTATTTCTTTTTAAAAAATATTCTATTTATTTTTAGAGAGAGTGGGGAGAGGGAGAAAGAGAGGGAGAGAAACAATGTGCAAGAAAATGGATTGGCTGCCTCTCACCTGCCCCCAGCGGGGGACCTGGCCCACAGCCCAGGCATGCGCCCTGACTGGGAATGGAACCAGCGACCTTCCAGTCCACAGGCATGTGCTCAGTCCACTGAGCCACACCAGCCAGGGGCTGCATAGTATTTCTCAAAGCTACAAATTCGAATGCCGAGGGAGCAGGAAAATACTGAGAAGCAGAACCAAGAGGAGGGTCGAGCGACACAGCTGATGCCTGCGGGTAGAGGTCATGCAGCGCAGACTACGGCTGCTGTGAGCTCTGTCTTCCGCTGAATACCTGCGGCCCAGGCGCCAGGTGGAAACCTCTAGGTAGATTTTGCCGTTTAAATCCTTGTAGTAAATCTGTAGGAAAAGTAAAATAAATCTTTTATTCAGCACTTTACCATTTGTTGTTTCACTTAAGATACTGAGTATATTAAATCATTAAAATATATAACATGTATTTTATATAAAAGTATATTATTTTTTATATATAATTATACTTAATATACTTGAGGTATAAATATCATTACCCTGATTTTACTTGTAGGGAAACTGAAGGTCAGAAAGTATAAGTGACTTGTCTGCAATCTCCTACTAATTATGCAGCCAGAATTAAACATCAGGTGTCTCTGAGTCGTGAATGAGATTTAGCCCCTTACGCGTGGCTTCCCTGATGTTGCTGTTTCTGAGTGTCCAAAGAATGTAAACTTTAGCCGAAGGGATAAGAACAGGACAAAGGGTAGAGAAAAGAGAAAATAGGACTATTCTGCCACTTATGAAAGAATCAACAGTCATGAAGCTACGGAGTCATAATGTAGGAGGTTCTATTGGAGGCGGTGTATGAGCTAATGACATGGAGTGAGAGGGGGTGGGTCGGGGAGAATGTGGCCTAAGCTCTTAATGACCGAATGAGGGAGGGTGACAGTAAAGTGCAGCAGAATGCGTGTGAGACTGTCAGGCGGCCGTGGTACTGAATTAAGCTCTCGCTGATGAAACACGCACACAGGGGTCGCTGGCAAATAAGGAAAAGGTGCGTCTCTATTTATCTAGACAGCACCTGTGAAATGAGGGCTTCTAGGAGCTCGGCTGGACATGACTTAGACCTGAGGTCGAAGTGGCGCTTCCGTTCTCAGTCTTGCAGCCTAAACATTCAAAAGTCCCGGCAGAGAGACGGAAGGAAAGAGGAGGGGAGAGAAACAGGGTAAGTAGTTAGAGAGAGAGAGAGAGAGAGAGAGAGAAGAGGGAGAGATGAGTTAGATCTGAGAAAGTCAGGATGGCTCGACTCACACACCTAGTCTCAGGGAACATAGATGAAAGGGCAGATGAACTCCTTTTCAATGAATGCTGTGACCCTACCTGTGAAAAGCTGTGCATTGAATGCTAATTATCTTAATAATTAGCTCCTCCAACTCCCTTGGGTGAGATGGGAAAAGGGTGGATAAGGAAGTCCAAAGTGTTCCCTCAATAGTCCCTACCCACCAAGTAGGGAGAGAAGTAGAAGTCTTTTTGTCTGTGGAAGGATGTGAGAATAAAGGGAGAACTGTTACGTTCTCTCCCTCACCAATAAAAATATTCAGAGATTGTATAATTTTGCACTATTGCTTTCTAATAACTGCATGAATATTTTCAGTTGTAGGTGGGCTATGCTTCTACTTGCTCAATGCTTAGTGGCCAATACCAGTTTCCATCTTATCTTCATACAGTAGCCAGTGATAAGTTCCAGTTGGAAGTCATGGTAAATCATATCCAACACTTTGATTGGGTCTGGGTCGGCGCAATTGCAGACGATGATGATTATGGAAGATGTGGAGTAAAAATTTTTAAGGAGAAAATGGAGAGTGCCAGCCTCTGTATTGCATTCTCTGAAACCATCCCCAAAGTCTGTTCCAATAAGAAAATGCGACAAGCTGTTGATGCTATAAAGAAATCCACTGCCAGAGTCATTGTGCTTTACGCATCTGATATTGAACTCAGTCCCTTTGTACAGGCAATGGTTTAACATAACGTAACTGACAGAACATGGATAGCAAGTGAAGGCTGGATTACCGCAGCCCGCATTGCAAAGCCTGAAGATTTCCCATATTTTGGTGGAAGTACTGGATTTGCAATACCAAGAGCTGAAATTCCAGGGTTAAAAGAATTTCTTTATGATATTCACCCTGGCAAGGATCCAAATGATGTTCTGACCATTGAATTCTGGCAAACTACTTTTAACTGTACTTGGCCTAATAGCAGTACTCTATACAACACTGACCACAGAGTGAATATGACTGGTGAAGAGGACAGATGGTATGCCATGTCTGATACATTCTGTACTGGAGAGGAGAAGTTGGAAGATCTTAAAAATACTTACCTGGATGTGTCTCAGCTAAGCATTACAAACAATGTCAAACAAGCTATGTATTCTATATTCTATGGCTTACGCCTTGGTTGACCTAAGTGGATGTGAAGAAGGATATGGGCCCTATATTACAGGAAACCACTGTGCCCATATACCTGACTTTGAGCCTTGGGAGGTAAGCTGTTGTTTATTTTACTTCATGATACAGTTTGACATGAAAAGAATGCATGCTAATAAAAACCTTTGATTTGCTTTTGTATTTAATAGACATGATTTTATTACATGCTCACTGAAAAGAATGGCTTTCCTGTGTGACCTAAATGGGCATTTTAAAGTTCCTACTTGTTTACAGAATTATTATTAGGTTTATTGTGATTTCCGGACAGAAGGCCCTCCAAAATAGTGCCTTAAGCAAGACAGACTTTTTTTCTTTTTTCTGTGTACGTGCTCCAGCCAGGAACCAAACACGCAACC
>PVJD01000699.1:0-42500 GCA_004026545.1 Mormoops blainvillei
GCCCTCCCCCCCACTCCTCCTCCTCCTCCTCCTCTTCTTACTTCTTTTTCTCCTTCTACTTCTCTTTCTTCTTTCTTCTCTTCTTTTTCTTCTTTCTTCCTCCTCCTCCCTCTCCACCCCCACCCCCTGCCCCATTGATGTGTTATTATTGGGGGGGCTGGAGCAGTAAAAAAAGAAGAAGGAAAAAAAGAGCGGGGCTCGGCTGTGAGAGGTTGAGCGCGGGGCTGACGGGCATCGGCGGCGATGGAAGAACTTACGGCGTTCGTCTCCAAGTCTTTTGACCAGAAAGTGAAGGAGAAGAAAGAAGCGATCACCTACCGGGAGGTGCTTGAGAGCGGGCCGCTGCGCGGGGCCAAGGATCCGGCCGGCTGCGCCGAGCCGGGCCGCGACGACCGCAGCAGCCCGGCAGTCCGGGCGGCCGGCGGAGGCGGCGGCGCAGGAGGAGGCGGAGGCGGAGGCGGAGGAGGCGGAGGAGGTGCAGGAGGAGGAGGAGGAGCGGGCGGAGGAGCTGGAGGAGGGCGCTCTCCCGTCCGGGAGCTGGACATGGGCGCCGCCGAAAGGAGCAGGGAGCCGGGCAGCCCGAGGCTCACCGAGGGTAACGGCCTGACCCCCGGCCGCGGTTCCCCTTCCCGCCTTCGAGACTCCTTTTAGGCGGGAGTGGACCCCGAGGCCCCGCGGGGTGGGTGGTGGGGCGCAGAGAGGGCCCCTGGGTCCCAGCTTGGGAGCTAGAGTGATGATGGAGGGGTGGGCGTCCGATGGTGTGCACGGTCGTGGGTGGGGTCCGAGTGTCTGTGGGGAGAGGGGGGTGGGCTTGTGCGCGCCCTTCTCAGATGCTCCCGCTATTCCCATTCCACCGAAAAGCATTTTTCACCGGCCGGAGGATGGGGCCTCAGCCCAGACGGCCCGCGGGCGGCTGGGGAAGTTCGCGGGCCCGGGGGCGGGCGGGGATACTGGCAGCTGCTGGGCCAGGCGGCGGGATTACGATTAGCATCTAGAGCCGAGTTTTTGGGAACCCCTTTTCTAGGCCTGAGAAAGAGAGAGAGAAAGAGAAAATGCCACCCTCGGGTCGCCTCTGGGTTTTGGGCTGCCCGTAAGAACGACTAGAACTCCGCGGAAGACCCTGAATCCCTTGATCTTAGGGGCCAAACTTCCCAATTTTTTTGAACTATGAAGGTAGAACGAAGCCAAAGCAGGCAAAAAGGTCCAGCCTATGTTGTTTGTATTGGGAAACGGGTTAGGCTCCTCGTTTTTTTGAGGGGGGTGTTATTTTTTAATATTTACACAATTCCGTCACTGCTTCGCATCATTCAGTACTCTGGTTTTGTGCAGGGCGGAGGGGGGATCCTTTGGTGCCAGCAAAGTGTTAGGAAACGGCTTTATCTAAATGGTGGAGCGTCCTGTACCAATTCAAAGGAGTTCAACAATAAAATTAATTTGGCACTTGGTCCCCACAGTAACTGGTGTGCTGCCATATTTTTCCAATTAAGAAAATATGTGACATGCGTAGAATCACATATTTAAGCAAGCAATTAAGTTGTTTATAACACGGTCTGTTCCTGTTTAGGCCAATAAGTGGAAATTTGGGGGCAAAATAAAGATTATATTAAGTCTATTAATCAACTGGAAATGTGGACATCTTTCTCTTTGAAGTCGCAAAAGTTTGAGAGGTAGCCATTGTGGATGACACAAATTAGACAAAGCCTTCTCACCCCTTTGGCAGAATCTGAAGACTGTGTTTTCATATTTAAATTTTATTGCACTATTAGTGGAAAATATTTTCTTATTAACTTGGCTACGGATGTTTGCTATAATGTTATTCACTTCCTTCCCGGAGGAAGGACACATGTCCACAAAACGAACTCTGAGAAATAGAAATGCTGGGATCACTTAAAATCACCATAGTAAGAATAGCAGGCTGAGCTGAGGTCTAGAGGCTCTCCTTCCCCGAGATCCGGTGCCAGGTCCCCCCAAATTTGGAAAGTGTTGGCTTAGCTGTGTGGCGGCTCAGTACAACCTCCTGAAACCTCGGTGAAGCCGCAGCTCCGGGCCCTCGGTATGCCACTGAGCGAGTCAGGGTCTGAACCCAGGGTAGACACAGTCCTGGGACTGTTAATTTCCAAGCTCAGGACAAGAATTAATTCCTCTGCAGGCTGCTCTTCCGGAAATGATTTTTAATACCCATACTGATAAGGAACCTGGGGTGGGAAAAACTGCAAACAGCCTCGACTACCCAAACTCAGCTTTTACACTTTAAAAACCCAAATCGCCGACTCAGGCTCAGAGGATGGAGGTTCCAGAGGGCAGCTTATGTTAACACGGCTCCCCATATCATTGCCCCTTGGCATATATATATATATATATATATATATATATATATATATATATATATATACACACACATACATTCTCCATATCCCTCGGGTGTCTCCGTATGCTCACATTTGCAGAGCTCCTGTTTTTAAAGAGAGGAGAGGAAGGACAGGAAAGTAGCAACGGATGTGTGCAAACCCAGAGCAGAAAAATGCATATTTTATTAAACATCCGAGCTGGTGGATGCATGAAAAGGCTATGAGCAACCAATAGAAACCGAGGATCGCGAATGTTCCTGTTGAACCTGTTGATCTCTGTGGGTTTAAGCGTTTAGGGTCCAGTCGGCCTTTTCAATGGGAAGAGACAAGGAGAGAACAGAGGCAGCGGTCAGTTCCTCGGGCCACCAGAGGCTGGTTTTCTGCCTCTCACCTTCTGGCCCAGCATGGGCTGCGAACCCTCCCGCCTGCCAACATGGCGTGGACGACTCTGCTCAGCGACCCGGTCAGGCGGGGGGAGGCAGGGACTGCCTGGCGGCCCCGTGGGCTGTCCGCGGGGTTTGGCCCGCGCCCTGGGTCAGCACCCAGCGCCTGGGGATGCGACTCCCAGGAACGCGCAGCACAAGGGTCTTATTCTCCTGCTGCGACCCTTTGGCCCAAATGTTACCAATTTAGACCAGCAAGTTTGAGAGAGACAGAGAGCCATCAGCAGACAGAGCTGGCCTGAGAATGGCCCAGCACTCTCTGAATGGCGCAGAGCGTGGCCTCACCGCGCCCTTCTTGCTTCTCGGACAGCGTTCGGTGACGGGCGGGGCGCAGCGCTTTTGATTTCTGTGCGTGCGTGGGAGAGAGTGAGTGGGCGAGAGGGTGAGTGAATTGGATTTGGTGTTCACAGGGGAGGGGAGGGAACCGTGGGGTGGATAGTGAGGTGAGCTGAGGCCACAGTTGCAGAGGGGATAGGTGGGTGAATGCCCATTTTGCCCGCAGGCGGCCACCCAGAGTTGATCTTTGCTTGTCTCCAGGATCCTCTTCCTCCTGGCCGGGTAAAAGACTGGACAGGAACTTCAGGTGGGAGCAGGATCCTCCAACCTTCTTGAGACAAATCTGGTTAATGGGATTTCTTGTGTTGTTTTTATCGGTGTGTGTGTTGCTGTGTGCACGCGTGGACGTACATGTGACCCTGTTTATGGTGCCACCTCCAGTGTCCCCGGAGCTGAAGGATCGCAAAGAGGATGCGAAAGGGATGGAGGACGAAGGCCAGACCAAAATCAAGCAGAGGCGAAGTCGAACCAATTTCACCCTGGAACAACTCAATGAGCTGGAGAGGCTTTTTGATGAGACCCACTACCCGGACGCCTTCATGCGTGAAGAACTGAGCCAACGGCTGGGGCTGTCAGAGGCCCGAGTGCAGGTACCTGGCTATGAGGAGGTCCATGCAGGGGCCAGGAAGGGAGGAGGGGCACACCTGGGGTGGGGTTGGAGAGGCAACTCTTGGGACACACACCAAAGGTGCAGGTTCAAGGGTCTGGAGTGAGGTGAGAAAGGAAAGGATGTCTTTAATAGAGGTCTTATTTTCCAAAGTAGATCTTAGTCTTAAACTGCACCCCCCACTCCTTTTTCCCCCTATCCCAACATATGTTCCCAGCAGAAGAAAGCTGTGCTGGGCTTGCTCCCAGAGTTTCTATAAACCACACCCCCCTCGCCTCACGATGCCTTTAATGTGGTTTAATCCTAATGGGCCTACTTTTATAAGCCTTAAAAAAAAAATCCCACAGAAAACGTTTTATCTTCTGGATGCCTTAAAAGTTACAACGAATATTTTGTTCGCTGGAGTTGGGTTTCCTTGAGGGTCTGCTTCGGGGTCTAGGTTTGCCAAGCGGATATGCCAATTAGGTTTATAGATGTACAGACTATAAAGAAAATTAGCAACTGTTAAATGCAGAAATTTACAGTCTGCCGTTAGCAGTCGATCTCAAACTGTGGGTGAAACAGCAGAGAAATAAATGCGTTTTGGTTGTTCTTTGTTCATTCATTTAACCAAGGCAGTGAACCTGAATCTACAGAAACTTGATTTTTTTAAAACAGCCCACAGATTAATGTTGACATTTTCAAGGCCTGACCCCCAACAAGTACCATACCCGATGAAGTTAGGATTGGAAGAGTGTTTGTTTGTTTGTTTGTTTTTTTACTGGTCACGATGGTGAATGTAATGGAAAAAGTAGGCTTTGGCAGTGGTTAAGGTGAAAAATTATATGCATACATGCATACATATCCTAGGTTTATGGAGAACAAATTTAAATGTTTCAGATTGTATTTCCTCTCAAATAATAAAATCGGAGAAAATGATGGTCATTATTTGTTTGAACACATGGAGCAGTTTTAGGCCTGAACATCTGCAGCTGTTACAAAGTATCACTGTAACAGATACTCCCTGGGTCTCTGGGCGCAGAGACCACCATCTGCAGCGAACTATGCAATTCTTATGGGGCTTCCCCGCATCTTGTAATAGGATCAGGACAAAAACAGAGCAGTGGAGTTGAAGGGGAAAAGTAATAATAGGCTGCCTTGGTCATCACAGCATCAACAGCGGAGCCTTCCTTTTTAAGCCTCTCCTGCTTTGCTTTGTGTATTGAGATCTCTAGAGGCTCAGCAACCCCTTAAAGACATGATGATAATTATTACAGTTATGAGCATTAGTATCTCAGTTCCAACTCTAGTAGGGAAAAAAAGAGGCAAGAAGCCTCAGGCCATGTGAGTTACACAAAGGATGCCACCCTGGCATGAAACCTACCCTTCTATTACACTAAATGGCAGGGGAATTTTTGAAGATTTACATTGACTATGACACTTCCTTTTAAAAACAAGACAGCTCAGAAGCAATATTTTACTTTTATGTTTTTTAAACATTAATTTGTCAAACAGTCAATATGCTGTATTATTAGAGTTAAAAAAACGAGCTGCATTTGAAATTTTAAAAATCTGTCATATTGCCTCTAAAAGTTGGCAAGTTTATTTAAGAAAGTAGTATCTGGGAGAAAATAGTAGCCAGGAGTTACTTAATTCATACCCCACTCCACACCCCCTTTCACAGAATATTCTTATTTTTTTAATCATAAGAAGTGAATTTTTACTGCTGGTCTTTATTTTTTTCATACTTAAAAAAATTTTTGAGCTATTTTCTTTATGCTTCTCTACTACCCTAACTGCAAGAATAGGCTATTTCTATAGAGGCAAATTAGATTATCATGATAATAGCACAATTATTCTGCGACTGTGTTACACTCTATTGCACAGAGGAACAGAGAAATTCTAAACTTCTTTGTAGTGAGGCTTTTATGACACTAATTACCACTTCCCCCACTTTTATCCCCCTCCCCAAGCCCCCAGGAAAAAAAGAGTCACTATTTGCTTTGGTGTTTGGTTTTTCTTGAAGATGAAGCTAATTAATATAACAGGCTATTAATGAGCACATTCGTCTCAGGTCTTACTGGGCAAACATCTAAACTCATTATCACTTTGGTATCAGGTATCAGCGAGAGTTTTAGGCCTTGGGAACTGTGTAATGTGGAAAGATGAAACCAGAACTTATAGCAATGTATCAAGAAACTATTTATCTTGCAAAAGTCTATGAAATCTATTTTTTGTCATTCATTTACATTTTTAATGTTGGAAATTGAGATTGTTCTATGAATCCAAAGATTGCTTGCCATATCTTCTAATTCGTGCGTAAAACTCTACTCTTTTTTCATCAGACTCTTGTAATAAAAAATTTTGAGTCATAACATCTAGGTTTTATATTTTTTCTCTCCAATTTGTAGGTTTGGTTCCAAAATCGAAGAGCTAAATGTAGAAAACAAGAAAATCAACTCCATAAAGGTATGTTTCTCAGACAAAGGACATTTGGTATTCTAAATAAAAAGAGAGTGGGGAATATTATTATTATAAATACAGAAAAATCTTCTCAAAGATAACCATGGTCCTTACTTAAAAATCTGCTCTGAAGGCAGTTAATGAGAGTCCTAAAGTTTGGGAGTCAATTACATTTATTTTAATTATGGCAGTAGTTTAGGAATATAACAGTTCATTTCCAAAAGAATTAGTTCTATCTTGGTACCACTTGGAACCCTGGAAAACAATGCTAGAAATATTAATCTCACATTATTTCATTATGTTTCCCCCATTTTTTATAGGCGTCCTTATAGGGGCAGCCAGCCAGTTTGAAGCTTGTAGAGTTGCACCCTATGTCAACGTAGGTGCTTTACGGATGCCATTTCAGCAGGCAAGTACTGCACAGTTTCATCCTGTTCTTAACTGTAAAAAGACCTGGAGATTTGCTTGAACATCCCCTCTCTCTAAGCCCCAATGTTGGTGTCCATGCAGTTGGAGAATCAATTTCGAGATGATATAGTGGACCTACTCCCCTTTAAAAACCTATCGAGTGTCAGGGGCCCATATGTCTAGTCCTTTCTGTCCTCGTGGGAAACCCACAGAGGCCTGAGGGCAGTAACCAGTCCTTTAAAAATGCTCTAAAGATTGAGCTTGGGGAGAGGAAGGGAAAAGCCTTTTGATTAAGATTTTGTCAGATCCAATTCAGAGGTTAGTCCTAAGGTGTTTCTAAGGCAATTCTCTAAATATTTTTCTAGGTATTTTCTATCTCTTAGTTTCATTAACTGTGTCTGACAGAAGAAAAAGAAATAAATAAAAGTACTCCCAACTCAGACTTGATTTTTTAAAGCTGTCTGCAAGCAAAGCTTCATCTCTAGTTGAGAAGGAAGCCTAGCCTTGGTCTTCCCAGGGATGCCCTGCCTCTGCAATGCCTTTCTTAGCCATAAAGAAACCTTTAAGACTACATTTAAAAAGACAGCCTGCAGCAATGATTTAATCCTGGGAAATCCCAGTGCTCTGAACTCCCTGCTCTCCAAGCCTAAGGGCATAATCCTTTCCCAACCAGTGCCTGACCTACCTCATCTTCAGCCAGGACCCCTGCATGGTAGGACTGTGAAGTCATGAATTAGCTTTCAGTTGCCAGTGCCCCGGACTGAGGAGACACATGGGTGCGCCAAAGTATTGAGGGTTAGTGTTAGGGGGATCTTAGCTTCCTTGGCACCACAGGACTCTGGAATCTTGATGCTAGGCTTTTGAAGCCAGAAGGAATGATTGAAGAAAGAGAGGGGAGGGGGATCTTGAAAGGAGACCCTTCTCAGAAGCTGATCTGCAGGTCTGCAGCATGAGCAGCACCTGGGAGATTGGTAGAAATTCACTATCTCAGGCCCCAACCTAGACCTTCTGAACTGGAATCTGCATTTAAACAAGATCCCCAGATAATTTTTATAGCAGTACAGGTTAGAAGTACTAACAATTGTGTTAATTGTGATGAAGATGCAATAACTACCCTAAGCGACATACAAAGTTTTGTGGCTTCCTTGTTGGTACTTCAGAGTTTTAGCAGTGAGGTAAGATGTGAATGACAATATCAAGAGAGAAGGGTAACAGTGCCTCACCCTGTTTTTCCAATACACCAGTGTTATTTTGGGGAGGGCGATGTTTTAGCACAGAGGGCGACAACATCCTGTTGTCGCCCTCTGATGGGCCCAGCTCCCGAAGGGCAGCCACATTCCTGCAGTTGCTGTCCCCTGGGCCGAGGGAGATAAGCCGCGCTGGGTGAGTTGAAGAGACTCAGGGTGCTGGAGTATCCCTGTGGTGCCCAGATTCAGTAACAGACTGAGAAGGTCAGCCAAATGCCCCTTTCCCGTCCCCCGCCCCAGCCTTCCCCTGAGCCAAGCTGGACTCCGTTAATGCTCTGTTTCTATTCTGTTGTCACCCTAGGATAGTCATTGCAACGTGACGCCCTTGTCCTTTCAGGTTCAGGCGCAGCTGCAGCTGGACAGCGCCGTAGCGCACGCGCACCACCACCTGCACCCGCACCTGGCCGCGCACGCGCCCTACATGATGTTCCCGGCACCGCCCTTCGGACTGCCGCTGGCCACGCTGGCCGCGGACTCGGCCTCCGCCGCCTCCGTCGTAGCTGCCGCTGCCGCTGCCAAGACCACCAGCAAGAACTCCAGCATTGCGGATCTCAGACTGAAAGCCAAAAAGCACGCGGCCGCCCTGGGTCTGTGACGCCAGCGCCCATGTTGCGCCTCCAGCGCGCGTGCAGAATGCGTGCCCTCTGCGCCCCACTGCTTCTCCGTCATCCCCTCCGCACCTCGGAGCCCAGCCTCTTTCTGCCTGGCTGATCGCCTCTTGCCTGCTTCAGCATCTCGGACTCGAGTCGAACTCAGAGGACAGGACTCTGCGCAGGACCTGCGATCCCTAAAGGCGCATCGACTCGGTGGCTTCTACCCGTTCACCTACCCAAAGGCTTAGAATTCAGCTTTGTAGGGCCGGGTTTGGGAAAGTCGGGAGAGAGACTGGACAAGGGAGTGCCGGGACAGCGGAGTGTGGCTCGTGGCAAAGCTGCAATGATGGACTCTTGCGCAGAAATAAAAATCCTGTTAATAAAAAATGAAAAAAAAAGTACAAAAGACGAACAGAAAAAGAAAGGAAACATTTCCTATTGCTATTTGAAAGAAGCTGAAATTGGAGAAAGAACCAAGGAACAAAAAAAATTTTAAATTTAAGTATTTTATACACTAAAAAATATGGAAAAATAACCTGGACGAATCTCGAGGGGGAGGTTGGGGAGTTAACAACTTAAAAGTGTATATACCGCCCCCCTCTGCAACACCAATGGGCTAAGAAGGCAAAACAGAACGAAGAGGTATACTTATTTAATGAGTTAAGATTCTGAAAAAGTGCGGAGCTGGGAAATTCACAGGTTTTGAAACTGACCTTTTTCTGCGAAGTTCACTTTAGTATGAGAAATTTGATAAGAGAGGCGGGCCTCCTTTTACGTTGAATCAGATGCTTTGAGTTAAAAACCACCACGAATGGAAGAGCAAGAAGAGGGAAGAGAATATAAAAACAAGGAGAGAAAAATGATATTAGTACAAAAAATGATACCACAGACAGTGATTTCTTTGAGAAATTATTATGGCAGAACTGCCCAGACTGCTGGCAGTAAATTCCGGTTTGCATGTTACTTGTATTCCATTGATGGTGTCTCCCCCTTCCCTGCTTTACACACATGTACTTACTTCATTTTCATCTTCAGTACGAAAACCAATACCAAAAGCGTCTGAAAATTGATGTATATCTATATATATATATATATATTTTTACCCCGTCTTTGATCCTGGGGGACAAAAGAAAAAAGTCGGAAGGGAAAAACTTTACACTTTGATTGTCCCAAGAAAATGGAGGCGGGCAGAAAATGTGGGGAAAGGAAAAACAAAAGAAGACTTAAATGAAATAATGAAGGTACAGCGCCTCACAAGGTGCCTGACTCATAGCAGGCGCTCAGTGATAGCCCCCTCCCCTCCCCCTTGTATACCCTCTTGCTGGTTACCTGAAGTCCTATTTGAGGACCGTGCTTTATTTCCCCCACTCTATCCTGTCACACTCACCTTAAAGAACGCCCAGCTAGATACAGGCACTAGGTTTGTGTAAAATATGTTGATACACACGAACAAAGTTTATTTTGGCTATAATGTGTGAACTAATGGTTGACTTTCAACATTTGCATTTTCTCACAAAGGTGTATATTAAAGTAATTTTTTTGTTTGCTTCAATTCATGTAGCTGTTTAAAATGGGGTACCCTGGACTAAGCAATCTGTATCCCAATTCTCTAGAAAGCCTCCTTAGGTTTTGGGTTTTTTTTTCCTTCTAATTTACAAGAAAGAGGAAAAGCTCTTTTAACTGAACTTGGGTATGCGGTTGAGCTTTGTAACTATTTGTTCTCCATGAAAACAAATTATTTATATTTGCCATATTTTTTCTAGTGTATTAAGTTATTTTAAACAAAGGAAGATGCTGTTATTTCAGGACGTGTTGTCGGTACAAAATGTTTCGGTTTCACCTCTGTTAAACCTTTTAAATAAGTGCCAAGTTATTAATTGAAGACACTTTGCGATCAATTGAATGAAAATAGTATTGTTTCATTTGATGGGGTTCGCGTCATCTTTGTTCCTGTTGCTATTAAAACTATCCGGGATAGTCTTTACTTCTTCCTTTTTGATGACTGTGTATCTGTCGATTATACCAACTTGGAAAAGCGCTTGTTTTTGCTCCTACATGCCGCAATTAAGGAGCCATGAAAAAGTGCCTCTGTGGCTCTATATAGCGCTGAACGAAGCTCCCCTCTCCTTCATTTTATCCACCCAGCATAGAAAACGGATAGATTTTAACACCAAATCAATAAAGGAACAGATAGCATGTAAAATAGAATAGAATAACCCCCTTCCCCAAGATGAACTCTTGTTCTTCATTTTGCCGCACGTTGACCGTTGAAGTTTATTTAGGGGATACTTTGGGTAGGTAGAGAAGTGGGATCCCGCGGCGCGATATTCACCTGGGGTAATTGTGGCTTAATAAAACCCTCGGTCTCCAGGTTGCTGACCTTCCCAGGAGTCGGGCAGGCGATGATGCTTTGGGAATGGAGCAAGAGCCGCGGAGTGGGGCGAAGGCACTGGGAAAGACAGATCCCTCTTCCTACTACATTTAGCTCTAGGACTGAAGCAGTTTCTTCGTTTGGTTAAATTTAGGAAAAGGCAGAAGCCAGGGCCAGGACTGTGATTAGGGAAAGTCGGATTTTAGCCGTCCTCAGAACACCGAAGAGCCCTTCATTCAGTCCTCTTGGACCCCTCTCCCAGAAGAAAGCCTTCTAGTGAAGCCCGAATGCGCTGCGGGTTTAGGGATAGGTAGAGTCTGTGACGATCCGTCCCTGGCCAGGCACGGGACAAGAACCTCCCTTTCCGCGCGGGCTCTTGGAATGGCAGACACTGTCCGCTAAGACTGAGGGTGTCCCCAGTGTCCCCTGGAGCCCTCTTTGGGCCTCAGGACACTCAGAGGAGGCCCCCACAACCCCAGACAGAACCTCGCGTTTTCCGGCCGCGCTCCCTCAGCCCCCACCCGGATTGAGTTCACACTTAAAGCTGTTCCTCCGCGTAGAGTGGGTGATATGTTCATATTTATGTTTTTGCTTTCAAAGATCATTGACCAGGACTTGGTACGTATTCAGCGCTCAGGCCTTGCGGGTCTCCCAGCAGACGAGCGTCCCTAGTTTTCATAATAAACATCTGCCTAGGGGCGGGGTGCGCTTTGAAGCGGCCGCGCCGATCCGCTAGCCTGGTCACGGTGGCCTCCGGCAAGCTCCCATCGGCACCCTGGCCGGGCGTCCGAACCTTCGGGCTCCAAGTACAACGTTAAGCCAGCTCCCGACGCGGGATCGGACTTTTCCCGGGCACTTCGAGGGAGGTCGGAGGTCATGGGAGAACTTGAGGCTGGAGAGCTTAAGGTTCTGCTCGGGACCCAACCGTGGGAGCGGCCGACGCGGAGCCCAGCCAGTCCCCGCAGCTAAGCTCCCGGGGAAGCCTAAGGTCAAAGGAAGCAGTGCGTCCAGGCCCAGACAGGCGAGGCGCCCGGCACTACGAAGGGGGCGCGGCAGTGCGGCCTAGGTCAGCCTGGAACGTTCCGGGCAGCAGGAGGCTGCTGGGCTCGGCGCGGAGCCCCAGAGGTTCGGGCCCCGGCGGGAGCGCGGAAGGCCAAGGAACCCGCGGGCGCAAGCCCAGCCAGGCGAGAAAAGGCCAAAGTTTCTTGGCCCGGTCCACCGAACTTGAGCCCGGCGCGGCCTGTGGGACACGAGCGTCAGGCGCGCTCGTGGCGTCGTCGCCTCCTTCCGCGGCTGCTCCGCGGAGACTCAGCGGGGGCGGAGGCTGCCTTTCCTGGCCTGTCCGGCCGGGTCCCTCGGTTTCAGTCTTCCACACACGCGCAGGCAGGGGCGTCTTTCCTGGGGTGTCACGGCCCAAACTCTCCGGCAGGAGCCTGGGTGTTCCAAACCGCGAGTTTCCAGAGCCATCTGAGAAGGGATTCGAGGAAGTCTTCACTTTAAATTTAAATAAGGCCCAATATACATGTCGTTTGGGTCGAAACTCAATAATCCTAAAAAATAATTAATGAATACTCATCTGCCCCTCCACCCCCACAAAATCTTTCAGGGAGTGCAGAGCCTTCCCGAGCTACAGAATCCCTGATTGGGGAAAACGGCGCTAGAAGAGATTATTCAAGACATGAGTATTAAGGACCCTATGATGCAAGAAGCCCAGTAAGATCAGAGGCCTCTGCTTGAAGCTGGACTGATAAATATATATTTTTGAGTTTGTTCCTTAGATTTATAACTTTTTAGATCCTCAGATGGTAATACTTTAGTATAATATAATGCTCAAATTTCGAAACTATTTTGATTTCTGAAAAATGCCTTTTTTGGCTTCAGTGACATGGGATCCTGTTTTTTTTTTTTTTCACAAATCAGTTTACATCATAAATTGCAAACATTTGCAATAAGATCTCAAGATTGTTTATTTTATGTAACCTCAAGCACTTGACAATGTTAAACACCAGTACAGAAAGTCTGTGAAATCAGTTTAATGTGTGTGAGGGAATTAAAGGATCACTCCTTTTCATCACATAAACAAAGCATTTAAGATTGTTTTGATTGTCAGTCTCCCAATTTTTAAACACTCTTAACAATTGACTATTAATTTTAGAGTCACTCTTTGCAAAAATAATTACTGAAGTTATATCCTGCTTTAATTAAATGTTTCTGGGCAGAATAAAATGATATTCTACTTTGGGAAATGGTTGTTTGTTTTGTGTTATATTATTTTAAATTATTTTAGTTCAAATGTAAATAAAGTCTGCAAATTCCAACAGTGGAAAGAGGCCTGAAATGGTTTCTTAATATGCCATTACAACAGTTAGTCAAAGTGCATTAAAAGAATGTCACAAACCCAGAAATAATAAATATGTCATTCTAATGAGAGTGCTAACTTATGGATAATTTATTCAAAGATAGTTTTTACATTTCACATGGAATCTCTTATTATGACCTGCATGAGTACTGTGATGCCTGCTCCTCAAAATCTAATTTATATAGGCTTAGATATACATAATTCATAACTTGTGTTGATATATTTATACATACCTCAAATTTTAAGCCTTTTCAATATGTTTGCATGTTTATTTGCAAGTTTTCAAGATAACTGAAATAAAAACATACAAAGCGTTAAACTTTGTATTGAAAGCAAGTGCTTGTGCTATGTGTGAAGAAAAAGTAGTTGCAAATTAAAAATTAAAAAGGATGAGATAATTTTCAAGCTCAGATATAGAGTGAACACTGAAATAGTTCAGACAGAAAACATTCTTATGTAAGAAATATGAAAATCTTCAAGAAAGACTTACAGATGTGAGCTTATAACACTTCTGATGCCTCAGCAATCCTTTCATGTCTCTAATTCATGAAACAAAAAATCCTCAAGCCTTGGGGTATTTTGTTTTGGGTATTTTATGTGTCAGTCAAGGTAACCATCGCATATGCCTTCAGTACAGGAAAATTTAGTATAGTACTTACATGGAGTTCTATTGGCATGAGGAAAGGTTTTAGAATATAATCAAATAAATCACATAGGGAGGAGTAAACATACTTTTCCCCCCCTTGTTGAACAACTGTTCACATATCCTGAGCAAAGATCTTTGTAGATTCTTATTCGGGCAGAATACTGCAGGATAAGTTAAGGGCAAAGAATCTAGAGCCAGACTTCTGGATTCAAACTCCGTTGCTGACATTTAACAGTCCTGGGATTTTGAATCAGTTAATCTCTCTGTGCTTCAGTTTCCTTATCTGTAAAATGGGAGTAAAAATAGCATCTATTTCATGGGAATGTTAGGATAATATGAGTTAATATCCGTAAAGCCCTAAGAACAGTGCATATAAACCTGTACATATGAAACCATACCTAATATTTATTTTAATTAAAAGGCCAATAGGCATTAATTCTTATAATAAAAACTTTAGAAGAAGAATATAACAGTGCAAGATAATGTATAAATACTTCTCTGTTATGGGCAAGAAGAAAACATTGCCTACTAGTTTGTGATTCTAGCTAACTGTTCAATCTCTGAGAACCTCATCTGGAAGATGTGGCAAATATCACAAATAATTGGGGCGGGGGGTGCTTATCCATGAGAGTAATTTATAGATTGCATAGTGCTATATCCATGACAGATATTATTGTTACTCTGTGATGTACAGGTAATAAGGTGAGATCTCAGGCATGGCACTTGCCCTCAAGGGGCTTACCATCTAGAGGGAAACAGTTCCTAAGTATATATGATAATACTAGGAACATGTGCTAAATGCACTGGCTTAAAGACATTCAGACACATTATATGCATCTGAATGGCCGTACAACATACGTGGGGCCTGTTGCCCTGTTTTTGGAAACTGAACCTTCCTTGGAAATGAGGAACCTTATAAGGGAATTGTGGAGCGACACCCAGAGGTTAAGAAGCAAACTTCGTTAGCATTAAATCCATACCATATGTTGCCGTGGTTTGTGTTCCACGGGACCATCTGCGTTTTCTTTGGCTTTCCATGTTTGTGGAGCATTAGCAGTAAAAGATGCAAAGGCTGCTGATCAATGATCCTTCACACAAGTTTGGAAACACATACAATACAAAGAAAGAAATGTTTAATTATTATTGTAAAGATCTGTAAAATGAACAATCGAGGTCTAATTACAGACTAAATGAAGAGGTCCTCGTTTCCAATGCCTAAATTTAGATATATTACTAATACTTGCCTCATATTTTATGTAATAGCTGTTAAGAGCTCAGCGCACTTTAAAAAAAAATATTTTATTTATTTATGTTTAGAGAGAGAGGAAAGGACGGAGAAAGGGAGGGAGAGAAACATCAATATGTGGTTGCTTCTCACTCACCGCCCACCCCCACACTGGGGACCTGGTCCACAACCCAGGCATGTTCCCTGACTGGGAATCTAACCAGCGACTCTTTGCTTTGCAGTCTGGTACTGAATCCTCTGAGCCACACCAACCAGGGCTACTTTCTTTGAATTTATAAATCTTTTTAATGATAGAGGATCCACATCAGAGCACTTTTTACACATAATTTGGAAGTCAGTGTGGTATAGAAGTATATGACTTATCTTTAGAGTCAGATGTTTCTGAGTTGAAATCTCAATACCATGTATTGATGGGATGTGAAGTTTCAGGAATTTCTTAGCTTCCTAGAGTCTATGTCCTCTTTGTGTCCTGTAACACACCTTGCAGGTTGTTGTTAGGATCAAATAAAATAAGCTGTGTAAAATATCTGGCATGCAATAAGTTTCCATAAATGTAGTTCTTTTCTCTACTTTTATTATTTGTTTTTCAAATTAGTGTCACATACAGAGGATTTTGAATTTATCTGTCTGTGATTAGAAGCAGTGTTGAAAAATACTGGGAACTGGTATCCATATTTATTTCAGTTCCTCCATATGAATATTGATTATGTTGTATGGCCTGGAGTTTGGAATAAAACAGATAGGGAGCAGGATGACAGCTAAGGGGGAGTGGGTAGGGGCTGGAGGGATTGAACAAAAAGGAAAAAGAACTCATGGACATGGACAACAGTGGTGTGATTGAGGGGTGGAGGGAGTGGGGCATAAAGAGACTAAATGGTTGTGGGGAAAAAAGTACAATAAAAAAAAGAAAACTTTTTCAAATCCTGGAAAACTTTTTTTAGAGCTTTTGAGGGACTATGACTTCAGATCTGTCTGCTTTGTATAGCATAGAGAGGGTTCTATCTTTCTCCCTGATAACTCAAGGGCATTTTTAATGCAGAGGTTACCCAGAGTCTTTGACCTTCTCTCCTCTATATTCCAGAATGTCAGCATACAAATTGAGACCTGGCATTAACTCTCTAGTCACTTCGATATTAGATTGATTGTCCTTCCATTTGCTTATTTATTGAGTACATTTTATGCTTCCGTGCTAAGGAAGAAGAAAAAAACTACCCTTAAAAATGATTTCAAAAGTCTATCAACCTATCCAAATTTTCAGTACTTGTGCTATATTGTGTTTTGTATTACGTTTACTGGCATTAGTCGTTTAAAATATAATTAGCTGTCTTGTGGGCAATATATTTATTTACTGAAATTCTCACTTGTCAGCAGTTGTATTTCTTTTAAGGCTTATATAGTTTCCATTAAAACTAAGTCTTGCCCAGTGCTGACTTTAAAAGCTCCAGAACCCTCCCTGGGGGATTTTTAGGTCTGGACCACCTTCCAAAATTTTATACACAGGTGAAATTAGATGGAACTAACCATCAAAGGAAGGTTGGCTAAGAGAGAGGCTGGTCCTATATTTTGCCATGCAAGTAATAGCGAAGTGTGATATAATAAAGGTCCCTCAAAATATCCACACCCTAAGCCCTATAACCTGTAAATACGTTAGGTTATATGGCAAAGGGGAATTAGGTTGCAGTGAAATTAAGCTTGCTAATTAGCTGACCTTACAATGGGGAAATTACCCTGGGCTAGTCCAGTGGGCCCACTGTAATTAAAAGGGTTAGTAAAAGTGGAAGAGAAAGACCGAAGAGGAGACTCAGAGAGAGATGTGACTAAGGAAGAATGGCCAGAGAGATGCAACATTCGAAGAAGGAGGAGATTAGGAATCCTGGTGGTGTCTAGACACTGAAAAAGGCAAGGAAAGTGTGACCTGGAGCCTCCAGAAGCAATACAGCCCTGCCAACACCTTGATTTTAGCCCAGTGAAACCTGTGTTGGACTTCTACCTGTAGAACTGTAAGATAATCCATTTGTGTTGTTTTAAACCACTGAGTTTATGAAAATGTGTTATAGGAAAAATAGGAAACTAATACAACAAATTTCTGAGCTGTTTATGTGTGTAAGAGTCTCTGGTCATTTTTTTTAATGCTGGAGGGCTTTTTGAGTCCGTTTAGTAGCAAGAGTGTCCCAAAACTCGGGGCTGGGATGCTTTGCTATACTCTAAACTATGCTCTTAGGAAAAAGGATCTCTCTATGCCATTCAGCAGAGTCCCTCACAAATCTCTTTTATTATAAAATGAAGCCTATGAAGGAACTCTGCAAAATTATGTATATTCCTTTATGAAAAGTAAGACAGCACTGAAAATCCTTATCTTGTTTTATTATCCTTCTTATTTCTTTTTTGTCATCTGCTGCTTACTATTATTTACTATTTAAAAAGTACTTAATGTAGAGAAAAGGACTTAGTTTCAAGCTCTGAAGTTCTTTGCTAATGTGCTGAAAGGGAACAGCCTGAGCAATTTGAGCTTGTCTGTCAAACTGGTCAAGGTGGAAAGTAATGTGGTCTGGGGTTCCCAGAGCCCATTGGACTTTTGACCTTTTCTTTTGAGACTATTGATCTAGGTTAATAGTCAGCACCAGTTGTGCTGTTGGAGGAGTTGTGTGCCTATATGTGTGATGCCTCATTGAGTACAAATGAGGCTCTGAGTAACTCAGAGGGTAATTGGTCCTTTTTGTCGTTTTCCAAGATTAGGGTGAGGAATTAGAATAGATGGGTCCTGACAGGCAGGGGAAACATTCTTTTCTGAAATATTGCCATTGTATCAGTGATAAAGCAGTGGGTCTGGACATGGAGGTGATTCTCTTTCATGCCATGAACTCTGCTCAGAAGAAGGCTACCATGGAATCAGGTGGGGTTAGGAATTGCAGGATAACATGGTACCCTGCCAGGTTAGTAGAGCAGCGAGGTGGGCTTAGCCCTATTCCACCTTCTCCCCTCCACCTTCCCCGCCACCTTTACATTTCTCATGCCACCCTAATTGAGTGAAGAATGAGATAGTAGGTCAGTGGGCTGAATATTTAAAGAAGATTGGTTATGCTCTTTGACTGGAATGTAGACTACAGAATTTGAGAAAATCCTCCCAGACAGTGTAAATGCCTACGGCTCTCTTCTCACTAGCTCTTCGCTGCTTAGGGGAGAAACTTTCCTGTTCACTCACTCAATGAGAAGCACCTATGTTTTTATTTTGAGCAACTTCCCACCTCTTCCAGCTCATCCCTCTGTCCTCTTCCTCTTCCAAGTTACTCATTCTAGAGGCCCAGGTGCACATATCTCATTTATTAATTCACTCAGCAGATATTTATTAAATACCTACTCTGCATCTTGGACTCTTTTCCCCTTTCTATTTTAACCTGTCAGAATATCCTTTTCTGATTTCTGCTTGGCGTCTGATATTGTTGGAGGCAGTGATGATAGAAAGGTAGGGAAAAGGCGCGGTTAGCATGGGATGGGCATGAGAACCAGGGAAAGTCGTAAGTCTAAAGAAAAAAGACTAAAGACTAAAGAAAAGGAGATTATTAGTAAGTGGGTTAAATTTAGGGGACTCTTATTCACCAATCCCTGTGTTGTCCAAATATTATATGGTGCAACAGCTGCTCAGTATAGTCCTAGGAATGACTGGGGATGCCTCATAGAAGATATTTATTTCTCATGTCCCAGCACAACTTTTTAAAATATAAAACAAAATAAACCCTTAAACATTCTTTTAAGTCTTAAAGAGAAAATATAATTATAATAAATGAAGTTCCAAGTATTCATAAACATTTGAGCATCTACCAGAAGCCTGGCACTGATAGTCCATGGGAGGTAGGGGGAAGGGTAAAGATGGTCAAGAGGAGGCAGGTCATCTTGCGAATGTCTGCACAGCTTGGAGGAGACAAGTGTGGGAGGCAGGCAGTACTCAATGTGGGGCTGCCCCCTGGGTTGTGCATTCAGTAAATGCATTGACTGAGGCCTGTTTTCTTTCCTCAGAAGAGACATATTCAAATCTTTCTTTCTAAATTATATCTTAGTACTAATAATTATATAATATATGTAAAGAAAAATGTTTACCTTCCTTAATCTAGTCATAGCTTTCCCCCGTTTCTTTTTTTTTCCTCCTTCTGCTTTTAGTTTCTTTATAGCTTATGTAAATCTTTTACTAATGCCCTTGAAATATATCCAAATCTAAGTATTTTCTGTTTCCATTTATCTCCTCTGAATTTTCTCTTCTTTATATGTGTGGTTACAAATAGCATGCTTTTATCTACCTATATTTACTTCTCATTCTCATCTGTTAAGAGTCACCCATATTGCTGAAGTCACTGTAATTCCTTTAACTGATGTGTAATATTCTACTGAGTGCTTACAGCAACCTATGCATCTGTTCTCACTCTGTTGGACATTTGGATCATTTTTAGGTATATACAGAAGGTACTTAATTAAACTCAGGAGGCTGTGTATAATAACCAAAAACTGTCTAGAGAGTAGAGAAACTAGGACTGTGCCCTAGATGGAGTCCTCCATCATTAAGAAGTTGGGAAGAAGAGTAGAAATCAGTGAAAAGAGACTGAGAAGGAACTGCCAACAAGGTAGGAAGAAAACCAAGATGGCACAGTGTCCTGGAAGCCAGTGAAAAGAAATGCATCAGGAAAGATGGAGTGAGGACTGAGAATTGACCATTGTGCAGGTCTTTGGTGACCTTGAAAAGGTTGAGGCCAAAGCCTGACAAGAGTGGGGGATGGAAACCTTCTAGCTGCTCTCTGACATTCTAGGCTCTCCCTCCTCAAATTCATCCTTTGTATCACTGCCCCTAACTATCTTCCTAAAGATAGATCATGTGACTCTCTAGCTTATATTTAGGAGCTCTAACTACTGAAGAATTAAGTTTAGACTCTTTAATATAATGTTTAATCTGACTTTGTACTATTTTTTATCTTATCTTATCTCCTGAAGCTGCTCTATCATGTACGCTATAGGTACTACCAGTACCTGACTACGTGACTGTTGTCAAACTTATGTTTCTGCTGGAAGACCTTTCCCCAGGTCCCCTCTGTGTTGTCAACTGAATTTTGAGCATGTATCTACCAGAGCTTCATTACAGCGTAGTGTAATCATTTCTGTGATTGTTTCCTCCAACCAGAATGTGAGTGCCTTGAGGACTAGGATCGTTACTTAGTTTTTGTAGCCTCTCCAGAGTCAAGTAGTGGGGACAGACATAGAGCAGATTTTCATTAAGCGTTGGTGGAATGAATAAGTCTGTGAAGAAAATGTATCTATGGTGTATTCTTTTAGATAATTTAATGGAGACAAATCTTCGTTCTCTGAGGGTGGTTTCAATTTTTGGAACTAGCCAAAGGCTGTTTGGCATCAAGTCTGATGAAGAAGCTGGGGAATATAAATTTTTATTACATATGAAGTGTAGGAGAAAATTAACCATGGCTGTTTTGTGATGGCACATTTTCTTATATGGCTCATAAAGGGCATTTAAAGTTTACTGGCACTGATTTGCTTAAGGCGATTACAAAGATGAACTCCCAAAAACATTTTGAACCATGACAGTATTGCTGGATAAGTGTTTGGTTTCTCAGGGTGACTACTTTGAAGGACAAGATACTTGGATCTGTTAAGTTCTGGTATCTATGTTAAAAAATCAGTATCATTCTTTTATAGTGATATCTTATTTTCTGGAGTGAAGTTATACCAACTAAATTTTACATTATCTTCTGGGTATTTAAAATTAAAAACTCTATTATTTTCAATTATTTCTTTTGTAGGCATTGTCTTTCAATCCAGCAGCATTTGAAAATTCTATTAAAATTGTTTATTAAAAAAACTATTCATAAGACCATTAACTAAGACCAGATTTAACACCAATTCCAGTGGCTGATCTCTACCCCAAATGGATATACAGCCATTTGTTATGATCTTTTGTTTACTGATTTTCAAGCAGTTTTCAATCTGTTTGACACTGATCAGATCCATGCCAATTTGGACTAATTTTTCAAGTCACTTTTCATGAAGCAGTGCATCAAATGCTTCACCAAGTCCAAATGTGTAACATCTGCTCTCCTTTCCCTGATAATTTTACAGTTCTCTCAAGAAGTCAACTACTTTATCAACCACAGAATGTGTTTTATAAGTCTCCATTATTATTGCCCATGATTCTGTCACCTTTTAGAATTTCCTCTCTCAATTTTATTTGCCAAGTCTTGATATAATACTTATTAGTTAGGCATCTGATACAATTATTCTCCCAGTGGTAACACTTTGTGACTCTAGGTTCTCTTGGATTAGATCTATATATAATCTTTTAAGTTATTATGATTTAAAAGATGCAAGCAATAAAATCTGTGTTAGTCATTTTTGTTCATATCCTGGGAGAGATGTTATTTAGACTTGCTGATTGGTATATGTTTCCAGGTTTGAAGCATTCACTTACCTGCTCTTTGTCATTAGCTGTTTTTTTTTTCTAGGTGCATTTTACAGTTCCCCATCTTTACCATATGTTAAATGGATATTATGCTTGCAACAGCATGCCTTCCAGAACAGTAAAATGTCTGTGCATGTACAGTAAGCTGACGCATGTAACCTTTGGATACAGATTGAAGTTTTTGATGCCCTTCTCATCTCACTGATGTAGGTGAGCTGTGCTTCATAACATTTGCTTTTGAGGGCTTGGGGTAACTGCTAAGTACATAAACTGAGAAAAGTTTGCTTTATAATTAATTTTTCAGGCAAATTCAAGAAGATCCTATGTAAATAATGCATTTTTTATGAGCTAGGCCCTGAGGTCATTGTGTTTACTGATAGAGTTCAGTTAATTGAATAAATATGAAGATCTTGTATGAGTACCCTTGCACTGGTTAAAATGTAATGTTACAGATATTTCATTAACTTTTACAAGTTAGTAAATTAACAAACTACATGAAATATAATGAATGTATCTGATAGAGTAACATTAATTGAAACATTGGTTATGATTTATCAAGGATTACTCAAGTATTAATTAACTGACAACTAAAACACTGCTTCTGACATTTGGTTAATCTTATATACATTATAAGTTAGTCAATTTCTTCTTTTTATATAAAATATTTAGCTTTTGAAGTGTTTTGACATATGGTAAACTTCAATAAGAAGGCAGACTTTTTCAGTTTTGAGAAATGTAAATATATCATTCTGGAAGAAATTCCAAAATGTTGGCTATGGGACAATGGAAACCACATGTAGTTTTTCTCCAAATCTCAATATACAAGTAACTGCTTTCAACACATCTTTTCTGTCTCCAGTTTTAATATTAACTACTTGATTAAATGTTAAACAGAGCAAAGACCATTTTTGTCAGGCGTCACTAATATTCATATTGTTTCCAAAGGATAGAAAACATTTAGTTCTGACTATTTACTACTCTTTCGTGGCTTAGTGATAACTGGCGTTGGGAATACCACCTATTAATAATTTGAAATTCTAGTGATGAGGGGATTCACTGGCTGAATAAAAGCTACGATGTTTTGTTTTTAATTACTAAAGGGCAACTTTAATTCTTTCTGTTAAATCCACAATTTAGAATATTAGTGTTGGAAATACATTCAAAGTAGTGCTTTGTCTAAAATCAAGGTTAAAATTTTTCTGTTTTCAGTGTTATCTGTATAGATATTATGAATGTTCTGTTCATTAAATTAAAACATTTTGTCAATGAGCATAGCACTTGTATTTCCATAAATAAAAGAAATGTCAACATATTAAATGGGAGAGGAAGGAATTCACATTTATATAGCACATGCATTTCTAAATTTTAATTTTAATATCAGCTAACAGGTAAATCTGAATCTAGAAAGCTTCTTCTAAGGATAAGTGATTTAAAGTTAGTAGGACATACTTTATAAATGAATTTATTTGCCTTTGGAGTCAAGGATTCTAAGTCAAGAAATAGTATGTCAGAGGTCAAACAGAGTGACTCAGGGAGTAAACGTATTTAGGATTTGCTTTCTTTGTATAAATATTTAAAATGATGCATCAATATATATCAAACAAAGAAGAGAGCATTATTCTTTGTGTATAAGTAAAATAGAGGTCTGCATTTTGCTTTTTACAAAAATACGGCAACTTTGTTTCTCAAGATGCAAATAATACACACAAAAGTCTTTTTGAAACTCAATTTTCTATATAGTTCCAGGTTTCTCAATTTATATCAATACATTTATGTTGTTCTGTTGTTATTTATGGATATTCATATGTGTTTAAATTTTTTTATTTCTGCTTAATTCATGAATCATTCACATAAACATGGAAATACCATTAAAATCAACACTTTTCTCTGGGAACATATGACTTTTATATTTCTGAGATTTTAGAATATTTCCTCACTAATTATGAACTAAAAAGCACATTAAAAGATGTATTATGCAAAAATTGTGAACAGATGTGGTCAAATGAGAAGGTCGAATATGAGGTAACAGCTTTCTGGTTTTTAAATAGAAAATAAGTGAACATTTGTGTCACAAAAATGTTTATATCTTTATAATATAAAGCATAGGCAATCTGGAAATAAAATAATATTGACGTTTTAGCATTTTTTTTAACATCAGAGGATTCTTTCTAGATCCTAGATAAGCAAGGACTCTACCCTAATTACTTCACCAGGAAAATTCACCCACTGTTGGATTATTGGATTATTCGCAATCAAAATGTTTTTCTAGGATTCAGACTAAGTGCACCCTCATTTTGACATTAGTCTATTGCTATTTCTATCAAAAGTCTCATATGATGTCAGTAATTTGTTTCCCTCTTCTGTTCTTATTCCTTATCCATGAGGAGGAGGGTAGGATTGTGGTGCAAAATGAGGATGGCATTTTTGTGTTTTGACCAGAGTAATTTGGAACTTTCTGCCTTCATGCTTTTCAAAACATAGGTTTTGTTAAGGTGTCAACTTCGGTCACATCAATGAAGAAAGTTCTCCAAACTTTACACTTATTAGATGCTTTGTGAGATGTTATGTTGCTACAAAGGTGATATCTGTGTTAGAAGACTCAGGCATTTGATCTAATCTAAGACATATGTTTTCAAATTAGAATATGCAAAATAAAAATAACAGAGCATTTTAGGCTTCCTTGTGCCTTTTAAAAAATAGACTTATGTATGTTGTTATTGCTTACTGATTGCCATAGTGATATTTATCTCATTAATTTGTTTTATATATTGCAAAATTCCTAGTTATTTGTTTTTAAACCACTAACTTTGAGAGTAATTATTCTTTCTGTCCTGGGTAAGATAGGTATTTGAGTTGAGCTTGTTGAAGTAAAAGGAAACAAAATATCCGTTATTCTCAGTAGAGTTTTAATTTATTAAATCTAAGTGGTGTTGTAAATACAAAACTGTTTTCTTTAGTGCTCCTCAGAGGATAGGGACAGGAAAGATAAAGGAAGTACTTTGTTCTCCTTGTACACTTCCTTTAACTTGATAAAAATTAATCCTTGAGCGAAAGTACAACTGGAGCTAATTCCTTTTTCCTTGTTTAGGAACCTCTGGGGGTGCAGTCATGTGAAGGTTTCCAAGACAAGGTGGAAGCATGTTCATTAATAGGCCGTTTTTACTCTCACCTGTGCTCTCCTCCTTAGGTCACCTACACAGGTACAAGAATGGAAGGGGAAGGTGGACAGAGGGCAATACACTAGAACAACTCCACAGCAATATTTGGAAAATGATGGGAAACATTTGTACAATGAACCTGCAGTTACCTTGTTCATAAAGGACAGAGTGTGGTACCTTGCTCTTGTATAGATTTTAGTAAGCAACACTTGTTACTTTTGAACGTTGATTTCAAGATTTTCTCTGTGGTATGTGGTACTAAAATGAAGTAAATTTATAAAGTCGGAGGTTTTTCTTTTTTTCCATTTTAATCAAGTCTCTAGAGTTAAAGTGTGTAAATTAGTATCCAATTACCTATTTTGTATGCCTGTGGTATTCCCATGTTCTACTAATATAATAATGAATCAGAATACTGAGTAGATTGTTTTAAATCTCTGAAAGTGTTGACTGCATTTCCGATGGTCTTAAATTATAAAGCAGAATTTAAAACTTTAAAAATATTGAAATTAAATTAGTTTCCTTAGATATTTACAGATACTATCTTTCCTATAAATGTCACTTGAGTTGACTATAATCTGTTCAGTCTAGAAAACTTAAGGGTGATTTAAAAAGTAATTTCTTTGAGGTATATTTCATAATCATATACTTCATTAGCTGTAACATTATAAGGATCTCTCCAGTTAGCACGCTAAGACCTAGTTCACCCTAGTTCCACTTCTAATTGAATTACAGTTCTTTCATTACATGAATAACATGAAAATATATACAATACAGAAAGAGTTATATGTGTGTATATATCTGTAGACACATATAAGAAAGCATGAAAGAAAAGTTGAAATTCAAATAAATCAAGGATACACATTTTAATTTTTGACCAAGGTCCTCACTATGTGTTGCTTGGGCATTTCCCAGGGGAATTAGCAAGGGTGGGATCCCCCTCATGACCACGGTGGAATGGGCCCCATTATTAATCTGAAGAAATGGGGAATGCCACAGAGCTGTAGCCCTCCGCAGAGGGAGAAGCAATTGCAGACATTTGGGAGCCTGTGCATCGAGCTCAGAATGCTACCCCATGGTCCTGACCAAATCATTTTGCTTTTACTCTTGCCTTGAAACTCAAGCTTGGAATATTCACATTCTTCAGAGGAGTATGTGAGTGCAGTGAGAAATAACGGACAGAGCTGCTGCATGGCACACGGGAAGCACTTTTGCTCTGTTGTGAGACATCTTATTCTGAAGCGTTCTGAGTACCAGTCATTTAGATTTGGGTGACCACGTATACAACTTCTGAAAGGAGGGGGCATTGTTTAGGTTTCTCTGGGAATACAGATTCATCCCTCCCTCTTCCTCTCTCTCTCTCCCCCCTCCGTTTTCTCTTTCCCCTCACTTTTCCTTCCCTCATGTATTTCACTCCTAGCTATTTTAAAAGAATTTCCTGCTAGTGGTATAAATGTGGATAAAATGGTAGGTGAACAGTACAAAGTTTTCCTTTTGAGACTTGGTAAAAATTATTATTATTTTTTTTAACTTTCAAATAGGACTCCAATGCAAAAGTATACAGCACAGTTTTATTCAGAACGCTAAAATGCGAGAGCTGGAAGGGACGTTAGCAATCATCTAGTCCAGTGTCTTCTATTTCCTAAGAAATGAAGTTTGTTTCAGGAAGATTTGTCTAAGACATACAGAAGCAGAATGTGTCCAAGAACTGATTTTTTTCTTCTAATAATAAATTTTTTTCTTATTTTAAAGGAGGCTCATGTTAATTGTAGAAAAACTTATAATTCTATTTCCTGGAGTAATCACTGTTAGTGTTTTAATATATATATTCTTCTTGTGTTTTTTATACTTTATACATGCATTTTTACCATACTGAAATCATATATTTCATATATGTAATATTACAATAAAGATAGTTTTAATTGTTTTGTGAAAATGAATGCTAAGCACATTATTAAAAATTCCAATGGTGCAGAAAAGCAAAAAGAAATTTAAAAAATCACTCATTATCTCACTATTCAAAGATAATCACTGGTCAAAATATTAAGACAATTGAAAGAATATAAGCACCCCTTTGTTCATTGCAGCATTATTTACAATAGCCAAGATGTGGAAGCAACCCAAGTGCCCATCAGTAGATGAGTGAGTAAAAAAGCTGTGGTACATTTACACAATGGAATACTACTTGGTCATAAAAAGGAAGGAAATTGAACCTTTCGCAACAGTATGGATGGAACTGGAGAGCATTATGCTAAGTGAAATAAGCCAATTGGAGAAAGACAAATACCATATGCTCTCACTTACATGTGGAATCTAATGAACAAAATAAACAAACAAACAAAATGGAAACACTCATAGATACAGAGAACCGACTCACAACTGTTAAAGAGAAGGGGGTTTGGGGCTGTGGGTGAAAAAAGTGAAGGGCTTAAGCAACAAAAAATGTTGGTAGGCATAAACAAGAGCATGGTGATCACCAGAGGGGAAGGGCGGTGGGGGGAGATAGTAGAGCCAAAGGGGGGATAAAAGGTGACAGAAGGAGACTTGACTTGGGGTAGTGAACACACAATGCAGTATACAGATGATATATTGTAGAGCTGTACGACTGAAACCTGTGTAATTTTATTAACTAATGTCACCCCCCAAATTCAATTAATAAAAGAACTAAAAAATATTAAGACAGGAGATATGCTAAAAATGTCTAGTTAATATTAATAATATTCTTCCAGATACTTGTCAATGTATAGATACTCATAAACTATTATGAGTATATTGATGTTTGAAAATAAACTTTTTTTACTTGATAGCATCATGTGGACATACTTTTATGCCAGTAAATATAGATATGACCTCATTGGATTCTGTTATATAGATAAGCCTTAATTTATATAAAACTTGTATACTCTTAAGATACTTATTTCCAATTTTTTCTGTTGTAAAAAGTGCTATAATAAATGTTATAACTAACAATTTGTGTACACCCTTGGTTAGTTTCTTATGCCACATTCAAGAAGTGATATTGCTGGATCAAAGTTTGCACTTGTTTCTACTCCTGTGTATGAGAGAGTCTATTTCCCTATAAATTTTAATACTATTGAATATTATAATTTAACATATATATTTATTTGCAAAGACATTTCAATTCTGTTTTATCTCATATTTCTTAATTTTCTGGTGAAATGAGAATGCCTCCTAAATTTTTATTAACTACTTTTTTGGGGGGCGAGAATGTGATTACTTTTTTTTATTGTTATTCAGTTACAGTTGTCCCTATTCCCCCCCAACCCATTGCTCTTCCCTGACCCACCTAACCCCACTCCCAAAGACAATTCCTATCCCATTGTCTTTGACCATTGGTCCTTTGTTCTTGTTCCTTGACTTGACCCTTCCCCTTCCTTACCCCATTTCCCCCCTCCCCTCTCCCCTCTGGTAACTCAGTTTGTTCTTTATTTCATGTCACTGGTTCTTTTTCACTCATTTGTTTGTTTTGTTGACTAGGTTCCACTTATAGGTGAGATCATATGGTATTTGTCTTTCACCACCTGGCTTGTTTCATGTAGCATAATACTCTCGAGTTCCATCCATGCTGTAGCAAAGGATAGTAGCTTCTTCTTTCTTTCTGCTGTGCAGTATCCCATTGTGTAAATGTACCACAGTTTTTTGATCCACTCATTTACTGATGGGCACTTAGGCTGTTTCCAGCATGTGGCTATTGTAAATAATGCAGCTATGAACATTGGGGTGCATAGGTTCTTTTGAATTGGTATTTAAGGATTCTTTGAGGTATAAACCAAGCAGTGGAATTGCTGGATCAAAAGACAGTTTCATTTTTAGTTTTTTGAGGAAATTCCATAATGTTTTCCAGAGTGGTTGTACCAGTCTGCATTCCCACCAATAGTGTACTAAGGTTCCCTTTCATCCACAACCCTGCCAACATTCGTTGTTTGTTGATTTGTTAATGATGGCCATGCTGACCTGTACGAAGTGGTATCTCACTGTGGTTTTAATTTGTATCTCTCTGATGGCTAGTGATGCTGAGCATCCTTTCATGTATCTCTCTGGGCCCTCTGTATGCCCTCCTTGGAGAAGTGTCTGTTCAGGTCCTTTGCCCATTTTTTAATTGGATTGTGTGTGAGTTCTTTATATATTTTGGAGATCAAACCCTGGTTCAAGGTATCATTGGCAAATATGTTTTCCTATACGGTTGGCTCCCTTTTTATTTTGCTGATGTTTTCTTTAGCCATGCAGAAGCTTTTTATTAGCTACTTATTATTTTTCCATTGTGAATTGCCTGTTTGAGTCATTTGCTAATTCTTAAATTTACATATTCACCCATATGTATTAAATATATCCACTCCTTTTTGTTGTATGTGTCCTTTGAGTAATTTGTATTGTACCTTTAAATTATGCACACACTTTGTACACATTCTTTGTGTGTGCATATAGAAGTTATAAAGTTTTAGGTGGGAAATTATAACAATATTTTGCTTTATAATTTTTGCTATTTTAAAAATCGCACTTAGAAAATCTTTATTCAAAGATCATGTACCTATTCATTTATACTTTTTCCTTATACTTTTCTCATTTATTTAATATGTTAAATGATTAATATATCTGGAGTTCATTTTCATGCAAAATGTGAGGTAAAATCCAGCTTATTTTTTTCCAACATCATTTACTATATTGACTTTGTCATATATTAAATTTTTAATTTTTATTTTTGCATAGTTAAATTTATTCTTCTTTCTCTTTATGGTTTTTAGCATTAGTGCCATACTTTATAAAAACCTTTTACCTCAGGAATATATGCATGTATACACACTATACTAGGAAAAAAAAACTATAGTTTCCTAGTATTACTACGATTCCATTTATAATACTGAAATGGTTAGATATCTGAAACTTATTTTGGTGTTTTGTGTAAAATAAAGATTAACTTAATTTTCCTCCAAATGGTTGGTCATTTAAATCAATGTAATTATCAAATAATACATATTTTCCCATTATTTTATTTTATTTTATTTTTAAATTATCTTTTATTGATTATGCTATTACAGTTGTCCTGATTTTTCTCCCTTTGCTCTCCTCCACCCAGCACCAGCCCCTCCCTCAGGCAATCCCCTCATCATTACTCGTGTCCATGGGTCATGCATATAAGTTCTTTGGTTACTCCATTTCCTGTACTGTACTTTACATCCTCATGGTTATTCTGTAACTACCCATATGTACGTCTTAATCCCCTCACCTCTTCACCCATTCTCCCGTATCCTCCTCCCATCTGGCAACCATCAAAATGTTCTCCATATCCATGATTCTATCTCTGTTCTTGTTTGCTTAGTTTGTTTTTAGATTCAACTGTTGATAGATTTGTATTTATTGTCATTTTTTTGTTCATAGCTTAAATCTTCTTTTTCTTAAACAAGTCCTTTTAACATTTCATATAATAATAATTTGGTGATGATGAACTCCTTTATTTTTTTTTTCTTTTTACCTGGGAAGATCTTTATCTGCCCTTCAATTCTAAATGATATCTTTGCTGGGTAGAGCAATCTTGGCTGTAGGTCCTGCTTTACATGCCTTTGACTATTTCTTGCCAACCCCTTCTAGCCTTCGAAGTTTCATTTGAGAACTCAGCTGACAGTCTTATGAAACTCCTCAGTAGAGAGCTAAAGTTCTTTCTCTTGCTGCTTTTAAGATTCTCTCTTTGACTTTCACCTTTGGCATTTTAATTATGATGTGTCTTGGTGTGGGGCCTTTTTGCATCCCTCTAGTTTGGGACTCTCTGTGTTTCCTGGAGTTGCATGTCTATTTCCTTCACCAAATTAGAGAAGTTTTCTTTTACTATTTTTTAAACAGATTTCCAATTTCTTGCTCTTTCTCTTCTCCTTCTGGCACCCCTATGATGCGAAGGTTGGAATGCTTGATGTCCCAGAGGCTGCTTACGCTATCCTCATTTTTTTGGAGTTTTTCTTCTTGGTGTTCTGATTGGTTGTCTTTTGCTTCCTTGTGTTCCAAATCATTGATTTGACTCTTGGCTTCTTTCACTCTACTGTTGTTTCCTTGTAAATTGTTCTTTATTTCAATTAGTGTATCCTTCATTTCTGAATGGATCTTTTTTATGCTGTTGAGGTCCTCACTAAGTTCCTTGAGCATTTTTATAACCAGTATTTTGAACTCTGCATCTGATAGATTGCTTATCTCCATTTTGTTTAGCTGTTTTTCCGGAGTTTTGATCTGTTCTTGCATTTGGGCCATGTTTCTTTGTCTTCTTGTTTTGGCAGCCTCCCTGTGTTTGTTTCTATGTATTAGGTATAACTGCTTTGACTCTGTGTCTTGGTGGTGTGGCCTAATGTAGTAGGTATCCTATAATGTCTGGTGGCACAGCCTCCCCTATCTGCCAAGCTGGGTACTCAAGGTGTGCCCTTCATGTGTGCTGAGCGCATCCTCCTCTTGTAGTTGAGCCTTGGCTGCTATTGGCAGGTCAATAGGAGGGATTTACCCAGGCTAGTCAGCTGCAAGTATTGGCTAACCACCAACGTCCACCCTCTGTGGAGGATCAGCTGTGCAGGGCCAGGTTGGTGGTGCCCCTGATGTGGTCTGTAGCTGTCCTCTGGGTGCCTGGGTCCTGAGGTTTCCTGGGTAGTGCAGGCCAAAATCAGCCCCCACCTGTGTTTTGTCTAGGCCAACCTGCGTGAGCTACAAAGTAATCTGAGAAGGCTGCTACTTGTGCTGGGCTTATGAAGCCAACCTGTGAATCTAGACTGGCTGCTGCTAGTGCTGTGCCTGAGGCTCACTAAGGCCAGCTGTTACTTGTTTGATAGGATTTAGGAAGTTGTGAAGCGTGAGCCAAGACCAGCCATTCATATGGAAAAGTAGCTTGAGTGGGCCCATAAACTGGGTGGGGCGGAGTCTCTGGGGATCTCTAAAGTGGGTCAAATGGTGTTAGCCAGATTGATGGAGTCTCAATATGGTGCCAGCTTGCCAGTTCTGTGGAGGGAGGGTTTAGAAAAGGGACAATGGCTTCTGTTGGCCTTGATGTCAGACACTTCAGTTCTTCCCTTTATGCCATTGGTGCCTTTGAAATTGCTACCCTGGTGCTGGAGATCAGAGGGAGTGAGTGTGAGCAGGTGAGTCTGTGTGTGGGTTCTTTAAGAGGAACTACCTGGATCTCCAGAAACTTCTTCCACCCATTCAATCCCTGCTGGTTTTTGCAGCCAGAAATTGTAGGGACTTATCTTCTTGGCACTGGCATTCTGGGCTGGGGGGCCTAGTGTGGGGCTGGGACTCCTTGCTCCTGAGATATCCCACCTGAATTTTTATCCACCACATGTAGGTGAGAGACCAACCTATTCCACATCTGCACCCCTCTGATGTAGGTAGATGCAGTTTCTTTAATTCTGTTGTTGTCAGTCTTCCACTCAACTCAGTTTCTGAGGTCCTGAGTGATGGTTGTTCTATGTTTCAGTTGTAATTTTGATGTGGTTGTGCAAAGAGGTGAGCCATGTCTGCCAACACCACCATCTTGACCAGAAGTCTTTGTATCTTTTTCTTGTCATTGATTTTAAATCTCCCGTTTATCATATACTACATTCTTACAATTATTTGCTCATATTTCTGGATTTTCTGTTCTATTTAATTTTTCTGTCTATTTTTGTACCAGTTTTATATTTTATTAATTATTAGTAGCTTTATGATACACTTAAAATATTATAGTTTTCTTTACCTTTTCAGTTCTTAGCATATAAATTGGTGTTGCATTGTTCTTTAATTTATATTTCTTTGTCTAGTAGTGAGTTGAGTCATTTCCTTCATGCTTGTTGACCATTTGGATTAGCTTCACTGTGAATTTTCTCTGTATAACTTTAATCCATTTTTCTCTTCAGATGTGTCATCTCTAACCTATAAATATTAACCCTTTATCTGCCATTTGCATTGCAAATAGCTTTTAAAACTCTATTATTTTTTGTTTATGGGGAGTTGACCTCTCAGCCCAGACATCCAAGTTTGGCTGCCTGTTTTGCCCTAAAGAGCATCCCTGACATGGTCTAAAAATTCCACATCTTTTTGTGACCCTGCCTCTGTTTTCTGTGGTTTTACCTCCAGGATATTCTTTCCGTTTCTGAAAGTTGAGTTTCTGACACTCATATCTGTTTTAGATTTCTTCAAGTTCCTTGAAACAGTGTTTTTTTTTTTTCTTACTAAATTCATAATGTGATGTCTAGTCCTTCTTCTGGCTTAATAAGAGGAACAACGTTCTCTAGAGCCCGTAATAGGTCACTGCCTTAGGGCACGATGTTGTAACTTTAGCAGTTCTTTTGCTTTTTTGTTTTTCAGTGAATTCAAATTTTCTGTTTATGAAATTTTAAAAAATGTGAATGCATTTTTATTGTTAAACATTAAAATACACAAGTTCAGAGTAGATGTGAATACCTTAATTTTTTTCCTCCTCATCCCTTCTACTTCTTGTAAGTAACACTGTTAATGCTTTGGGAAATATTTTTCCAAATATTATTCTATGTATTATTATGCATATTAACTTGTATAAAATAAGTGTATTTACATATTTTTTATAAAAATGGGATTATAGAACACAAATTATGCCCAAAATGTCTTTTCTCACTTAATAGATGAAACTACTGGAACTATTGGAACTATTTGACATGGTACAGTTAGATCTATCTCATTCTTTTTTTTTAAAGGCTGTTTCTAAAAAGATTTTTTAAATTTAATTTTTGAGAAAGGGGAAGGGAGGGAGAAAGAGAAGGAGAGAAACATCAGTGTGATTGGTTGCCTGTCTCACGCCCCCAGCTGGGGACCTGGCCCACAACTCAGGCATGTGCCCTGACTGGGAATCAACCGGCGACCTTTCAGTTCACAGGCCTGTGTTCATTCCACGGAGCCACACCAGTCAGGGCCTAGCTCATTCTTGTTCACAACTGCATCGAATCTGTAGTACACTTGAAATATGATTTAATAACCAATCCATGGTTGATATCCAATGCCAAACTCCTACGATTCCCCCCAAACTTAGTTCTCCTGTAGTCTTTTTCATTTCAGTTAATAGAAATTTTTCATTTCTCAGGCCAATAATCCTTTAGTTACCTTTTACCTTCCACTTTCTCTTTGTAGCACTTATTATTTGACATATATCTATTTGTTGTTTATTACCGATCTCCTTTTCACTGGAATATACTATTGAGAGGTCAGGAACAAGAGACGGCAGCAGTGGAAAGGACAACAGGTAAACCTACTGAAAGAAAAGAAAGGTGTGTATGTGTTTAGCTTGCCACCAACTATGGGCTATCTCTCATCTGTAATTCTGCAGGAATTTCAGGTTGTTACCCCTTAAATATCTAGTGCTCCTTCATTTCCACAAGTGTCAGTTCTCCTGGAGTCTTTTTACCACTCACATGCATTCAGTCACTAAGTCTTATTAATTTTCCAAAATACAGCGTGGAGACACATGCACTTCTCTTTAAACCCATTGCATTGCCCTATTTCAAAATGTTAGAGCCTCTTAATCGGCCTTTTCTATCTACTGTGCCCTTGCCTTTTCTCTCTCTTCTCACATTTTACGCTTTGCTCAGAGTGATCTTTGCACAAGAGACATCTTAAAACCCCTCAGTGGCTTCCCCTTCCCACACTAATGAGTCATACTCATGATCCCTCACATTGCCTACAGGGCTCTGCCTATCTTTCCCATGCACCTTTTGCTTCCTTAGTCCCTATACTGCAGTCATGCTGATATTCTTTGAATTCCTGTCTCAGGACCTTTGCACAAGCAGTTCTCCTGACAGGAATGCTCTTTCTCTTCACCCTTTACCTTATATCATTTAGGTCCCATCTTACATGTAATTTTTCTTAGCAATGCTTTCTAGGACTCCATGGACCATACCTTGAATTTCTCTCGTGTAACATTTATCATACTTGTACTTGTTCTTTTAATATCTGTTTTCCTAGGGAGACTGAGTGCTTCCTGAGAGCAGAGGCCATGTCTGGCTTCATCACTTCCAGGCAAATAGAGACTTCTCATTAAACATGTGCCAAATGAATGACTACTGTCTAAACTTTGTGAGAGTGAAATTCTCTAAAATTGTTGCCTTGGCTGTGATTTAAGAAGTGATGATCTATTGTAAACTTGTACATATGATAAAGAACAAGGCAATAGAAAAAAAAATCTGGTAGGACCAGGCAGAATCATTTTCTGTAACCTTTCCTGGATCATGCTCCACTAATGTCTTAGTAAAAGTGGAAATCAACTGTTAAGAAATTAACCATTGAAAAAGCTGAATGTGACTCATTACATAGTATGAGTTTACTTCTAAGACAATTCCTTCATTGTCCTTATAAAGATCAGGTTAAAATAATGGCTCAAAGGCAGACACTGGACTCAGTCTCTACTGATTTTAAAGACTATTTTATTGATTCTGCTATCACAGTTGTCCCATTTTTTCTCCCCTTTTTTCCCCTCCACCCTGCACCCCTCTTCCCACCAGCATCCCTCCCCGCTTAGTTCATGGCCATGGGTCATACATATAAGTTCTTTGGCTTCTCCCTTTCCTATACTATTCTTAACCTCCCCCTGTCTATTTTGTGCCTACCACTTATGCTTCTTATTCCCTGTACCTTTTACCCCATTCTCCACCCTCCCTGCTGATACCCTCCATGTGATCTTCATTTCTGTGATTCTGTTCCTGTTCTAGTTGTTTGCTTAGTTTGTTTCTGATTTTAGGTTCAGTTGTTGATAATTGTGAGTTTGTTGTCATTTTACTGTTCATAGTTTCAATCCTCTTCTTTTTCTTAGATAAGTCCCTTTAACATTTCATATAATAATGGCTTGGTGATGATGAACTCCTTCAACTTTACCTTATCTGGGAAGCACTTTATCTGCCCTTCAAATCTAAATGAGAGCTTTGCTGGTTAGAGTAATCTTGGATGTAGGTCCTTGTCTTTGTGACTTTGAATACTTCTTTCCAGTCCCTTCTTGACTGTAAGGTTTCTTTTGAGAAATCGGCTTATAGTTTTATGGGAACTCCTTTGTAGGTAACTATCTCCTTTTCTCTTGCTGCTTTTATGATTTTCTCCTTATCTATAATCTCAGGTAATGTATTTATGACATGCCTTGGTGGGTGCTTCCTTGGGTCCAATTTCTTTGGAACTCTCTGAGCTTCCTGGACTTCCTGGAAGTCTATTTTCTGTGCTAGATTGGGGAAGTTCTCCTTCATTATTTTTTCAAATAAGTTTTCAATTTCTTGCTCTTCTCCTTCTGGCACCTCTATGATTTGGATGTTGGAATGTTTAAAGTTGCCCAGGAGGTTCCTAAGCCTCTCCTCATTTTTTTGAATTCTTGTTTCTTCATTCTGTTCTGGTCAAATGTTTCTTTCTTCTTTCTGCTCCAAATCATTGATTGAATCCCAGTTTTCTTCCCCTTACTGTTGGTTCCCTATGTATATTTCTGTATTTCACTTTGCATAGTGTTCACTTTTTCATTCATTTTGCCACCATACTCAACCAATTCTGTGAGCAACCTGATTACCAGTGTTTTGAACTCTGCATCTGATAGGTTGGCTATTTCTTCATCGTTTAGTTCTATTTTTGGAGCTTTGATCTGTTCTTTCGTTTGGGTCATAAGGCCATATTTTTTTGTCTCTGGCATGCCTGTTACATTGTAAGGGGGGGAGCCTTGGGTATTCACCAGGGCGGGGTGACCAACATGCTGCTTTGTGGCGCTGTCTGTGGGGGTCCAAGAGGGAACAATGCTGCTTAGTCCCCTCTTGGTGGATTTCAGTCACTTTCCCTGCTACCCACAAGCAAATTGGGCCCTTGGTGCTGGTTTCTGGTTAGATAGGTTTGTGTACTTTCTAGGACCCTGTGGACTCCTCCAACGAACTCTCCTGTGAGTCTGGGAGTTTCTCCCTTTCACCACACCCCCCACAGCCTTTTACAGCCAGAGGTTTGGAGGCTTTCTTTTCCTGCACTGGAACCCTGGGTTGTGCAGTCTGTCTCACTCCCCTGTTGTTCCTCTGGGTCTATCCTCACACAAATGTGGGACCGCCAGCTACTGTCTCACCCACCCAGTCCTCCAGCCACCGCCTTGCTGCGTCACCTCTGCCCAGGCTTCCCATCTCTGTCTCCACCCCTCCTACCCGTCTGGATGAATGTTTCTTCTTTAAATTTTTGGTTGTTGGACTTCCATAAAGTTCGATTTTTGGGAAGTTCTGGTTGTTTTTTGTTTTTAAATTTTTTGTTGTCCTCCTTTGGGTTGTGCAAGGAGACAAAGTGTATCTACCAACATCTCCATCTTGGCTGGACTGATTTTTTTTTTAAAGTGGGCTAAACTGGAATAATTTTAACCCCCCTGATGCTTCCTATAATCAAATCATCAAATCAACCAACTATCTGGAAAACCAGTGAAAACAAAATATTCTGTTCTTTTTCTTAAAAAAATTTTTTTTTAATCATTGTTCAATTAAAGTTGTCCCCATTTTTTCCCCTCATTTCTATCCCCTGCTCTGCTCAGCCCCCCTCCCTCATTCAATCCATCCCCACCATTGTCCTTGTCCATGGGTCTTTTATACATGTTCCTTGACTTGATCCTTCCCCTTTTTTCCCCCATTACCCCCCTCTTAATTTAACATTTTTCTTCTTATAAATTAGATACAGTTGGAGCTAAAATGATATAAAGCTTTGTAAAGGTTTTCAGTGATAGAAGATAGAATATGATCTCAGCTATAATTATAGCATTGTGAAATTGAGACTATAATTTAAGGATTTAACCTTCATATTTTGAATTTGAGGGTTTTGTATAACTGCAAGAATCCACAAACAATGATGACATTCCTAAGAGGAAAGAAATTAAAAGTAAATGGCACTGCTAACTTTCTTATTATATTTAGGTGCTCCAGTAGAGAAGGACAAATTTAGCTCCAGGATTCCATATGACACTCAGGCAAATTCACCAGGAAAGAAGCTTAAAACCATACGTGTTCTTTAATCTGCCCTGCTAGTTACAGCAGAATTTATAATCAGTTGATGGTTTGATGAACTGACAACAACCTCTCTGCTCCCATTTTTATCTTCTTGATTGCTTATTTATTGCAGGAGCATGATACTTATTCTTCATAATATGCTAATCATAATTACTAAGGAAATCACTGGTTCGCTTGTGTGGCATTACACGATCAAAAGAAAGCCCAGGATGAAAACAAAAACATTTCATTAGGAAACAAAAGGAACTGGAATGGTGCACACATTGATATCATTATGATTTGGTTCTTACAAATTATTATTAATAACTTGACTAAAAATTTCACTGCAGACAGACAAGTCCAGGTTGCTGCTCCATGTAGACTGGAGTTTGCTTCTTCTGTGAATAGCTGAGAAAGGCCTCACAGAAGGCAGACATAAATAGTGGTCACTCTAACCAGAGACAGCCAGTCCTAATTCAGCTCTGCATCTTCTGGTCTCTTCTATTTGCCTTTCTGTTTTTGAGTTCCCTGTCCACTTTAGGTCCCTGGCACTCTCTTTCTCCATTCTTTCACAAAACATTTTGGTGGAATATAATTTCATGTATCACTTCTCCTTGGGATAGTTACATTTATTATTTATTTTATTTTTAACTGAAAAATTAGAGGTTTTCTTCCTTATTTAATTTTGAACATAAATGATTCTTTTAAAGCTAAGGGGCACTACTTCAGTGCCTCTAAAAGTAGACTGCTGTCTACTTTGCCCTCTGGCAAAGAGAATTCTAGATCTAAAATGAAAGATGTTGTGGGAGAAATAAGAGGATGGATGCCCACTGAGTTATAACAGAGAGTAGAGAAAAGTCCAGGGAAGGTTTGACATGTTTTCCTTTTAAGGTCATGTAAGTTTGAATAGCTGTTAAAATGTATCAGTGGTAATATACTTGGAAATGCTTTAAAATACTAGGAAAATGCAAAAAGGACACTAAAATGAAACACAATGAAATAATTTGCAATCATTTTACATATAATTCCATATAGTTTAACAAGAATCTGATGCATGGGAAAAATTTACCCAAGAAAATAAAACTCAATTTTCTCCCGCAGACAACTGATAAGAAGTCGCCTAGAAAGTAATATTGTTGAAACAAATAAAAACTGATCATCAGGACCAAAATGCCATAGATGTTCTATGCTTAACCAAATTATGAAATTATTTGGGGTATTTGGAAACTGTATCTATTGATAGTTGACTTAAGATAATGGGCTTGCATATCAGTGTGGTTGTCTGTAATTCTTGGGCAGCAGTGTCAATAACTGTTCTGGATTACGTGGAAGTTAGAACTGGCTGAGGGGTTTGGGAGATTTATAGAAAAACAAAGTCCTTTATATATAGAAGGACCTGAAAATTTGATGAAAAGAGGTAATTATACATAATCTAATCAAAAGGGATAAGAAAAAATTATACATGTCTGCAAAATATCCTAAATAAAATACATTTTAAAATTACAACACCACAGTGTGTGGTCAGAAAGAGGGTATTGTTAGAGCAGTAAAATATAATGGAGTGATTTAGGTTGAATATGAAAGGAAGACTTTAAGAAATTTAAGAAACCTAATACACTATATAATGTCCTCATATGGGTCCAATGAGAGTTGATTTTTAAAGTTATCACTGTAATGAAGAATTTATTTTCAGGAACAATCCACAATTATCTCCAGTTTTTGCTTCAGTTTGGTATCACATTAAGTAGAATAGTGCACCTAACTTAGTATCAATAGATGAGTTAAAAGTCTCAACTCCACCACTTACGGAATGTGATCTTCAGTGAATCGATAAAGCGACATTTATGAACGGGAATAATAGCAATGCCCTCACTGAGTTGTTTTGAGACTCAAAGGAGTTAACAGGTGTGGAAGTGCTATACAAATAGTAAAAGTCTGCAGTGGTAAAGTACTGGTAGTTTAATTTTTTATTTTTCAGTCGAGCCGAACTAATATGCCATAAATCAGTAGGTTATATCATATCCTCCTGAAATTTAACAATTTCCAAGTAGGTTTAGTTAGCATCAGAAAGTTATTTCATCCAGGAAAAAAGTATCTAAGAAAGAAGGTATAGTGACCGCTTATCAGCGGTCTGGTTTAATGGATATGCTGCTTATAATGTAGCATCACACTTGAAAACCCCATTAATTAGTTTTCTGGGGGTAATTTTGTAGTTAATAGATTCAATTAACTTCTCTGAAAAAATATTACATATATTTTTGCCTGGTGACTTTAATCTCTGGGAACAGTAACTATGAACTCTTCTGCTCAGTAGATCTTCTGTAGATTTCAATGTCATGGTCATTCAGACTTTCTTTCTCATTAGAAAAACTTCCCAGATCTTGGTGTTAAAAGGACTGAAAAAGAAAATTTAGCATTTACATTTATAATTTTGGGGGGTCAAAACAAAAAACTGGTAAATTAAGTTAAAAAACTCAAATTTCTGGGGGCTCAGTTTAATTGAGTTAATAAGACAACTGTTAAAAATGGTTATGTGTTGTGGATATTTAAAAAGGACTGCAAAGAGTATAAATGATTGTTTTGGTTAGCATGCAAAGAACAATCCCTTAAATTCAGTCTGGTTTTTTGTCGAATGCCTTTACTTCTGATACCTGTGTTACACACCTCAGTATACGTCTTTCTTGTTCTGGTAAGTTCCTGAATTCTCATGTTGCCTTGATTCATTCTATGTGAATTTTGTCCTGAAAGTTTGTGTATAAATATAAGTCTGTTCAATTTCACCTGAAAATCCTGGTCCCCCTCCTTACCATGGAAAACAGGTTCAGATTCAAAATTTCTTCTTAATTATTAGGCCCTTCTTTCTATTTAACAAACATATTTGGATATTAAACAACCATTAATCTCCTAAAGTCCTAATCACAGTGAGTGAAGAGAACTTTTGTGGTAACATATAAAGGTTTTCTAGCTTCCAAGTGAATATATTATGTTAACCTGTTCATGGTAAATGTGGAGGACGTTGTTATTAATATTTTCACATGATAATGCAAGTGGAACTACAGGGCAACATAAGTTAGAATTGGCTATGATTATTTTCCCCAAGTCATTAAATGTAACATATACTGTACTTAGTTTTAAACATTTGTTTTTGGTTTTATTCTTTGTGTTCAGCCCCATTCTCACCACCCCATGTGTGATTGAAATAATCATTTCTAATTATTCTAGATGGCAATTCTCGGTGATCTTTTTCTGACTTATGACATGGCTTTGGATATCAAGGTTCTTTTTTAAAATTTTTCCAGATTGACGGCTTGCTTAAAGCAATTCCAAATGCCAAAAGCATATACATGTTACATTATTTTTATCAGCAGAATTCATGATTTTTTTCTTAAAGAAAGAATGAAAGATAAAAAGATAACATGAAATGAATATCAGAATATAAGCTGGAAGAGTAGAAAGAAAGTCAGTTAGAGGGAAAATATGGTAAAGTAAAAAAGAAATAGTAAAAAAAAATCACATCCCAAGGAATTCTTTTATTATACAATAGACAATATAATACAGTAAAAAAGAAATATAGGAATTAAAATCCTGAAGACATGTGACAAAAAAATAGCAAGAATGTATATGTGAGGCAAGACAAGGCAACAATAAAAAAAACTGAAAGCAATGAGAAAACAAGATTTATTTTAAAATTTAAGAAAAGTGTTAAAACATTTGCAATATCTGAAGGATCATTGAATTGCAAAAACACACAGGAAAAGATATAGAAAAACATTAAAACATTTAAAATGTATTATATTTCTATTCAGATTATTTGTATTTTTGAAAAATGGCAGTAATCAGAGTAACATTTACAACAGAGTCAGGTTTCCAGGGCATAATTTGAGATCCATAGAGTTTAAGGGCTTAAGCTAATGCCGTCAGTATGGAAAAGGAAACTATTAAAGACGTTATCTAAAGGTAAAGACCCAATCACAAGAACGTATTTGAAAGGAAACTTTCTTACTATAACACCAGCTGTCCTAAGGGCTTTATGGAGCATAATTGTGGTTCAGCAGCACTCCTGCTGCTGCTGTAGGAGTTATAGCCAATAATAATGTATTGACATTTATATGGTTGTGATGCTCTGACCTGAACTTGCCTAACTAGTAATTGCCAAGTGTTTCACATTCACTGTAACGCCGAGATAAAGATAGCAAAGTTGATTAAATACTGTTAGTTGTTAATATAAAAATAATAAAGTTAAGTACTTCATATAATTTTGTTCTTGACAATTTGTTTTCCTCATTGAGTAAGTGAATGCAATTTATGAAAAAATAGCCCTTCATATTTTTTCTCTAAAGTTAGGCAGGCATGAATAATTGGCCTTCACGAAGCAGTTATTAGCTTCACGTGCCTTGTAAATCAGTTGAAAATGAGGAGCAATAGGAGAAAGTAAGATTAGATTTTTAGAATGCTGTTTCTGTGCATTTTAAACTACTAGGTTTACAGACTTTTGTATTATTGTAATATATTAGGTGATGAAATTTGATTTATTTAAAACCTTCCCTTAAACATTTTCACCCTCTTCCATTCTTGAGACTCAGTAAAAAGTTGAATATTTACTTACAGTTTTATTAAGTTTTCCTCTAAATCAGGCATTCACCTCACTCCCTTACATTGTGATAATAAAGATACTAATGGATGCTTTCATTGATGGGCCCCCTACTTAAGGAAAATGAAAACTAAAAATGATCCTGGTTCTTTAAAAGTTTATCCCAATGGCACCATCGTGTAAGCATACATATGGGACAGTAAAAATGGAAGACGACACATTAAATGACATTATTATAAAATGCAATACTCTTGGAATGATCCCTTATTGAATTAGGCTCTATGAT